>JASPKZ010004293.1:0-42310 GCA_030220185.1 Diploptera punctata | reverse complement strand
AATGCGATTATGGAAACCTTGGCCTTCCATCCCCTTCTTCACTGAAAATGGCAAACACCAATTTGATGAAACAATGTCTCATGGGCCAAATGTCTCTTGTCCAACTAACTCAATGGCATTACCGAACCCATGAGTTCATGGCTGCGCGAATATAAGTCTCCATATCCCTATCCTGAGCTAATTTATTCAAAATATCTCCTATATAATATATTTCCTCAGACAATGGTTAATATCATTCTCCCACCTCATTCTTGGTCTTCCAGCTGGGCGTTTGCCCTCTGGTTTTCCTACAAGAAGCTTCTATGCTCTTCTTTCATTCCCTATTCGTGCCATGCCTATTGCAATCTACGTGACTTAACTGTTCTTATTATATCTGATTTTCTATAAAGATTTTGTAGCTCACTGTTATGTAGTGTTCTCTATTCGCCTGTCCGTTCATGGTTAATGCCATTCTCTCACCTCATTCTGGTCTATCAACTGCACGTTTTCCCTTGGTTCTCCTACATGAAGCTTCTATGCCCTTATTTCATCCCCATTCATGCCATGTGTCCCACCCATTACAATCTACGAGACTTCACAGTTATTATTACGTTTCCTACTAAGATCATGAAGTTCACTGTTTAGTAGTTCTTCTCCATTCGCCTGTCTGTTCGTCTCTCTTTGGTCCAAAAATTTGTGCAAGAACTTTATTCTCAAATATTTGTAACCTCCTTTCCTTCCTTAAAGTAAGAGCCTATATTTCGCATCCATATAATATAGCTGCGAGAATAACAGTTTTATATATTTTCAGTTTAAAGTTTTTTTGAGAATCCCTGTAATAGCCTACACAGTAGCATGCATTTCCAGAATTGAGACTAGTTAATGTCATTCCCCCTCTCTTCTTGGCCTTCCACCTGGGTATATTTTCCCCTCTGGCTTTCCTATAACAAGTTTCCATGTCCTTCTTTTACTACACATTCGTGCCACTTGTTCTGTCCATCGGAGTCTGAGAGATTTAACTTCTTTGTTACATCTGGTTTTCCATGAAAGCCATTTATGAATAGGTAATTTGTATTTAGCTTTCTCCGTTCACATGTCTGTCGCTCTTTGGTTGAAAAATTTTCCCTAAGAACTTTATTCTCAAATATTTGTAATCTTTATTCCTCTCTTAAAGTGAGAGGAAAATCATCGTATTCATGTAACTGAAAGAATAACCGTTTTGGTATAAAGTTTGATAAGTTGATGATAGTGTAATCATATTACGTAATCAAATATTTAACTTTCCTAAGGAATAATTATGGTTCTATAAGTTCAGTTTTAGTGTACATAGCCCTATATGTAGGCCTAACTAAACTTTCTTCATGGACTCGCGAAATAAATCATAATAAAATTATTCCAACTTTTATTTGGTTTTTAAATGCATCACGAAATAAATTCTGTCACTTAGTTACCTGTCTTTACTCTAATTAATAATTGTTAACATTTTTGGAGAGAAATTTGGTTAGCAAGAACTACTGTATTGCATATTATTTTCATTTCCAGAGTTGTGCCTATAATTTATTTTTTCTGTATCTTATTCCTATTTATATTATATTTTTTGTCGAATGCCACCAAGTTGTCTTTGTGACATTTCTGCCTTTCTCCTGCCATTGACAGAATTGTAACCCACTTATGAGGTTGTTGACACTCTTGCTAGGCGGAGCTACTTTTTGCCGATGATATGACGGATCATAAAAGATAATGAAGCGCCTGGAGAGTTCTTAATCCTATATTCCAAATAATTTGCGACCACAGAAATAATTCCTTTTAGGAAAAAAAATAATATGGTCTGATCGGAATCGAACGCGGGACCAAATAAACTATAGTCAGAAGGTTTGATCACAATACCATGAGATTGGTCTTCCTGTTTGTAGTACTGTTCTTAGGTAATTGAATTCTGAAAATTAAAAATATAAAATAGCTACCTGAGATTTCAGTCGTCGCGACGCTTCGTCAACTTTATAATTTTATAAAATATCAAGAAGGCCTTTCGGAACATATATTTCATCTTCTCCTTGTGTATTGGCATTGATAGCACTGAGCAACAAAAAATAAACTCTTTTTTTTTGTCTCAGAAAGAAAAAAATGTGATTCTGATAGTATTTTTTACCTGAATCCAAATATGATATCGGTTTACCTCCATCACGCAAGGTTTCCGAGAGACAGGAATTTATAATTTCTGACACTTTAATATTTTCTACATTCGTAACTACAAATTATGGAACATTCGGACTCACCTAGAAAGTAAGAAATGACGATTTTCTGCTATATGTCGCCTGTGGAACATCCCTCTTGATGGTCCAACAATAATCGGCCAGCATATTATGATTCCATTTGCCTTGATATCTCTTTTCCATGGCTGAAATCTCCTGATGAAAGTGTTCCCGTTTTATTTTACAATGGACAAATGGAAGAAAAAACTTTTATTAAAAAATAATTATTTAAATCCATTAATTAAAATTAAAATAAAAAACTGTGGGTGATGGAGAAATTCCGAATACATATTTGAAAACACGATAAAAACTGCATTAAGTACAACTATTGGTACTCATGAGACAAAATTCATGTTGACCAGTGTAGTTTATAACATTATAAAGTTGAGGACGAAGGAGATCGCATGTATTTTTTATATTTTTTAATTTTTACATAGTGACCTCAATGGTGTTTCGTGATGAATTTTGCTAGTATTACTTGAATTCTTCCATTATTCAGAATCTCCTTCATTTTGCATAATTAATTCGGTTACATTGGTATTACACGAAGTGTTGTGATATAAATCATTGTTGCCTCTAGTCAGATCACGTGCTGTAAGGGGGAATCACAGGCTTTTGGCTTGTGTTAAAACAAGAGCCATCAGTGGGCCGCGCAGACAAGTTCTGCTTGGCTGACCGCAAGTAGCCCTAGTGACGTAGCCAGAGGAGGGGAATCAGGCTACCAATATGGCTGTCATCGTCAAGAGATTAATGTAGAAGTGGTCCGTTATCTGAACATCATTCTGTCACTTCATGCTTCTAAGTTTCTACTGAAGATCTACTCATGAGGAAGTTAATGCTTTCTCTCTCCCGACACTTAATTTCATCTCATTATCTTAACGTAATTCACTTTTATTATCGAAAGAATTAAATAGTTTCCCATTAAAATATTTTAAATTTTTTTACAAAGATCCTACTTTCATGCCAAAATCTACCTTGAAATTTCTTCCATAGAAGCGTTGTGGTGTAAGAAGGTCATGTTAAAAAATTATTTCCCTTTTATAACTGTAGACTCTAAAATCTAACGCCAAATCTCTCATTTTAACTATAGCGAAGTAATGATTGGATAACCCTCACTACCTGCCGTCAACTTCCTGCCTCACCTCACTCCGCTTTATCTTACTCAAGCTGGTAGTCAATTTACTTCATACACTGGGTTGATATAGCAGTATCCTGGATTACATTTCTGTGTCTTGCATAAAAAAAAGGCAGATAATTTTTGTTTTTGGACACGGCCTTGTTACACCACAACGCTTCTCTGAGAGGAATTTCAAGGTAGGTTCGGCATGATCATGATGATTATTATGATGGCCATATGATATTCAGAGACCGTTTGGGACTTAAAGTTTCCTGAAATTTGTCTTACAGGTGAGGAAAAACCACGAAAAAATCCTCACCCAGGAAACTTGTGCCGATCGAGACTTGAACCGGGGCCAGCTGCGTGACAAGACAGCACATTACTTCGAGACCACAGCGGTGGACTCAAAATTCAATATCGTAGATCAGAATTTAAACATGTATAAATACACTATGTATTGAAAATTGTCGGTTAGCGATAAAATGAAGGAAATATTGAAGAAATAGCTGTTCAAATATCTACACTCTAATTCAACTCAGGAAGTTACTACAAACCTTACGGGTTAAGCCAGTGTTCCCCTGCCTACAGGGGGTAGATGTTGCCAAACTCATAATAACGGTATTTGTTTGTTTAGGGAGGGGTGGAGGGGCAAGGTTAGCAGTACTTTTTCCAAATCTATGAACTATAACCTACATTTTAAAAATATTGTTTTTCTTTTACGGCATGCAGACTAGTTTTATAGTAAATATGAGAGTCGCCACTTTCACACAGGATATTACAGGTCCGCAAGAGCTCAGTGACAAGTGGTAACTTTTTTTTGTTCTTTAAGAGGGGGTGGCTTGGACGGCTACAACTTACAACACTGTAACTGCTGTGTTGCAATCTTCAGTTTTATTTAAGGATTTCTTTCAAGAAAATACTGTTAAAATGGCAACCCAGTTCACTATTCCCAACAAACAGTAACTTCCTGGGTTGAATCTGACTGTGAATACAGTAATTACAAACAACAATGAAGCGAAGAAATAAATTAACTGGGAACGCATACTAATTTGCATTAGGGGCCCTATAAGGAATCTTGTCATCCCAGCTTCTCTCGAAAAAAAAGTTAAACTAAAATAAAATTTATATAAATCGATCATTCTTCCGGTTATTTTATATGGGTTCAAAACATGGCCGCTGATTTTAAGAAATGTTATGCCAAGTATATCTGTATGATGATTTTTATTATGATAATGTAATATAAGGGTTAACAGTATTTGAGAATAAAGTTCTTAGAAAAATTTGGGTTCAAAGACAGACGATAAGACCGATTAATGCAAAAAACTTATAGTACACAGACGAGAAGAATGAAAGCAAGGGACGAAGGGGGGCACGGGGAATTGCAAGCGATACTTGACTTTCTACCTGAGAATTTAGGAACAGTCCATGTTGTCACTCACATCTGTAGTTTATTTCAGGCGTATTCAACTTTGTTATATATTTTGTGTTTTACGGTAATTAAATTTGCTCTTATTCAGTTTAGTTAATCTATATTTTAATGTTTCGTAGTTCACTGTGAGGTAATGATGATGATTAAAATTGTGAAGTGTGTCCGTCAGACTCGGAACTAACACGCCCGCTCAGCGTCTAAATGAAGGTAAGTTATAGTACAATCCTTCATGATATAATGTGCTGAGTATGAAATACGTATTGCTTTCATACGCTTCGTCTGTGGACTGTACACAACAATTATCTTCATTATCTTTATGAGAAACCAGATGTAATACGATTAGTTATATATCGTAGTCTGCTATGGGCAGGACATGTGGCACGAGTGGGGAATGAAAGATGGGCTTAGAAATTTCATGTAGGAAAACAGAGAGAAATCACCCAATAGGTAGAAAAGAATGAGATGGGAGAATAGCATTAACCATGATTCGAGGAAGGTAAATTGGAAATCATTAGCTTGGGTTAGGGATATTTGGAGAACTTATGTGCATGCGTCCATGAACCTCAGGTTTCGATAGTTCCAGTGAGTTTAGTTTGATAAAAATTGAAAAGGTATGCTTTGCAGCTTTACTAGACAATTACAGGTGTGGTAGCTTCCCGTTGCTTTCCACACCGACGAATATGATACTGATGATGATGATGGCGAGATGATGTTCAGGGACCGCTGGCCCTTAAGGTTTCCTGACAGTTGTTTTAAGGTGAAAAAATCCCGAAAAACCTCACCCAAGTAACTTGTCCCGACTGGGGATCGAACCCGGGCTCGAAGGCAGCACGCTACCTCGAGACCATAGATGATCCATTCATCCATAGTAATTCTGCCGGAAGGCAGGTCTTTCACTGCAAATATAGCATTTTTCATGCTATGCTTTGCAGCTTTACTAGGGAATTAAGGGTGTGGTAGCTTCCCGTTGCTTTCCACACCGGTGAAGATTGATGATGATAATGATAAGGATGATGATGGCCGGATGATTTTCGGGACCGTTGGGCCCTAAGCTTCCTGACATTTGTCTTATAGGCGAGGAAAAACCCCGAAAAAAAACACATACATGATGATGATGGTAATATAAATGTTAACATTAAAAAAAACTGTAATAAAATAATAACATTAGTGACAGATAATGTAATAATATGGTGTGTTACAACAACAATGCAGTACAATTTTTGTAAAGTTCCAGTAGGATGCACAGAGAGGGTTGCACTGCTGCTCAATTGCATTTGCACCCAACCTATACCTGTTTTAAAAGTTTCCGCCTTGCTGTTGTTGCATGTACATAACAAAACCAGGCACCGTGATAATGTGACATAAATAATGTTGAAATTTTCCACTGCCATGAGATTTTTTAACAGATGACGCTATTGTCTGGTAATTCTGATAACACTAGGGCACCTGTGCTTCAAAACACATTTCATATTTTGTGCCCCATCCGACATTTTATCCTCGGTGGATGTCTACTGTAGTTGACTTACTTAACCTATAAAAGCATACCGAGGAAATGTTCAACAGGACGGTTTTGTGAAACTTTGTACACTGATATCTCAGATATCTATGACTATTTAATTCATGCCCCAAATAGGAGTCCATGACCAATCGCGTTTCAATGAATTTTGATTTACATCCATTCTCAGTCGTGTTTCGCCTGAAATTTATCAAATAAGTGTATCATATTAAAGAAAGCTCCTTTTTAAACATTCTGAATAGGTCAGAGCATTGCTTTCACAGCGACTGTCTAAGAAATACGTTGATTATACCAATTTATATATTAAGATGTAAGAATCCTAGAACGCAAATGACTCCCAGTTTGTATGCAGTGCACGAATGTAAGCAGATACTGCTTGCGGGATATATATAGAAAACAATTTCTAGCACTTGATTATACCACAATAAAAAAAAACACTATTTGCACTTTCTTAAACGTATTATTTGCCACGTATTAACGTTCCAGAAAATATAATTGACGTATTTACATCATAGAACATCAGAAATTAATTAATAACCTGTAATGTTGGTTATATTCACTTTGATGTGTTTCATTTTTTCTCCACTAGGGTGCATTCTTACAATATGGCGAACCTTTGGCAATAAATAATATGATCTGGTTGCACTGATGAACAAATATAACATAACAAACGTTTCTCATTTGTTTTCAAACATCGCCGTTTACATTAAATATATAAATATTTAAAAAAGCTATATTTTAATAATGATTTGAGAGTAAACAGCTTTATTCTATTCGTTAAATAGTCCTAACAAATGCCACTCTTGATTTCCAAATTCTCTAGATAAATTCACTCGTCACTTCCTGACATCGTAAATTTATTGATAATTTGGAAATCACTCGTGGCATTACTCACCATAACTTTCCAAGAAACAATCCAACGGCGTTAGTCCCTCTGAACTAGACTGGTTCCGAAATTCACTTCAATGGATTTTGAATGTTATAAAAATCTGGAGTAGGGAGGGCGGTTGCGAGGAGATACTAAGGCCCAACACTCACACTCTATTGAATAACACAAAGAAATTGGTACTGGAAAAAAATATCTATAAAACTAAATATATGTTCACACATAGAAATACATTATATAATGGAAATGGACAGCTAATGACAAATGAGTGAAATTTTGAAGAAGTGGCTGAAATCAAATACCTAGGAACAATAATTACAAATAGGAATGAGGTGCACAAAGAAATTAAATATAGGCTCAATCCTGGAAATGCATGTTATTTTGCATTACAGGGACTCTTGACGTCCCAACTTCTCTCAAAAAACGTTAAACTGGAATATATAAAACTGTTATTCTACCAGTTATGTTATATGGAAGCGAACATGGACTCTTACTTTAAGTGAGAAAAGGAGATTATGAGTGTTTGAGAATAAAGTTCTTAGGAAGATTTTTGGACCAAAGAGAGTTGAACAGACAGGTGAATGGAGAAGACATATTAAACAGTGAACTACATGATCTTTTAGGAAACCGGATATAATAAGAACAGTTAAGTTCATAGACTGAGATAGGAGGACACGTGACACGAATGGAGAATGAAAGACGTGCTTGGAAGCTTTTTGTAAGAAAACCAGAGGGAAAATGCCCAGTTGGTAGATCAAGAATGGGATGGGAGAATAACACTAACCATGATTTGACGGAAGTAGATTATACAGGGAATGATTGGAAAACATTACCTCAGGATAGAAATGTTTGGAGAGTCTATATCCGCGCAGCCATGGGCCAACGGGTTCGATAGTGCCAGTGAGTTAGTTAGGGGAAGGAAATATCGTGATGTAGATTTATTATGACACGAAAAATAATTATCTCTTTAGATATGCAATCTAATATTAGCCATTGCAACTCCATGGTGCAATAGGCATAGAAGGCGTTTGGCATATCAACTGACTTCTCGTCTTAGCAAATACTTTACGACATGTGACGCGAAAAATGTTTCTGAGTTCCGAACATACACCATGCGCATGCGCCAACAAACGCGAAGTGGTTTACACTATGGAGTTACTGGATGCAGCCAACATATACACGTTATTTAATGATCCTAAAAGCTAACCCAATGCAATTTAAATACTCTAATCTGTGAAAGACCAACCTAAAAGCTAACCTAACACAATTTAAATACTCTAATCTGTGAAAGACCACCTAAACCTAACCTAACACAATTTAAATACTCTAATCTGTGAAAGACCACCTAAAAGCTAACATAACACAATTTAAATACTCTAATCTGTGAAAGACCAACCTGAAAGCTAACCTAAAGAAATTTATGAACTCCAACCTGTGAAAGGATGCAACGTCCGAAAATAGATAGTAAGTTCTGAAATTCTGAAGTATACGTGTACAGTAATTAGTACATAATCTATGTTGGCTGCACTGGATAATGTATTTGTTTTTGCATAGAATATTCGTTAAAATCAATATGGCTGGGACGCCTTCATGCTATGTAGTTAAATATCATAGAAAATATATTGAAATAATCGTTAGAAAAATTGGATATACCATTGTAATTGGTGGGAAATAATTTGAAAAATGAAACCTTAAGAATAACATTTGACGGGAGTTTATGAAGGAATTAAAAATGTCGTGTCTTATGTTGTAAAATTTAGCCCCGGTCTTATATCCACATATGTTTATCAGAGATACACGATCATCCAGCCAGTATAGGGTTGACGTGTGGTCAGCATGTCGTGCTCCCAGCCGTTATAGCTGATTTTCTCAACTTAGAGCCACTACTTACTGTAGCTACCCAAAATACCTCACATTGCTGGTGGGACCGGTCATATGTTGGCCGAAATTCAATGACAAAATTCATCTCCCATAGGGATTCGAACCAGCGCAAATCCCGCATTTCTACTCTAAGGCATCATGCCTTAACCCACTCGGCTACAGCGCGGGACAAACATTATATGACCCAATACCAACTTTATGCCCCACGCCGTAGACGAGTGGTTAAGGCGCGATGCCTTGGCGCAGAGCTACGGGACTTGCGCCCGTTCTAGTCTTTATGGAGGGAAAAAAAAAAGTCTCACGTAAAGAGGTTTCAAGTATTTGAGAATAAGTTCTTAGGAAAAATGTTTGGACCAGAGAGAGATGAACAGACAGGTGAATGGAGAAGACTACATAACAGTGAACTGCATGGTCTTTACAGGAATCAGATATAACAAGAACAGTTAAGTCTCTTAGACTGCAATGGACAAGACATGTGGCACGAATGGAAATGAAAGACGTGCATGGAGCTTCTTGTAAGAAAACCAGTGGGAAAACGCCCAGTTGGTATACCAAGAATGAGGTGGAAGAATAACATTATCTATGATTTTGAGTGAAGTAGATTATACAGGGAATAATTGGAAAACATTAGCTGAGGATAGGGATGTATGGAAAGTTTATGTCCGCGCGGCCATGAACGTACCGGTTCGTTAGTGCCAGTGAGTTAGTTAATTATGTATCTTCGATTTTCCTTAATATGCAACTACAACCCTAACATACGTTTGTGAAATGGGGCTCCAAATCTTGGAGATTTAATAAATAATAAATAAACACAAAATCCGGGAATCTCTCATAGGCCAGTAGGCTTATAGAAGTAGATTTGAATGACTGACATCTGCAGTAGTATTGTGAACTCGGGTCTTCTGAGTAGAAGGCATTTTAGCTAAAAGGCAATAAAATAAGTGAAGGCTAGTTGTCAGTTGCACACGATGAGCACGGTGTGCTGAACATTTGACTGTCGAGAGGGGAATCCAGAACAACGTCAAACGCTTGTCACAACTTAGCCTGCACTCCGCTGCACCGTGTGTACACACCCCCACTAATATCATAATCACTATAATCTGCACAACAATGTCACACACAGAAACTGTCACATTCACCAATTGTAACAACCAACACGAAAAAAAAAGTTGAATTAAAAAAAAATTCATAACGCGAAATGCATCGCTGATTCCTAATTTGGGAGCCATCATTTACATCCTTCATTCCAACTGTTAAATTTGCCATCGATGGAGAAACTGTGTTATGTCCAACCCTGACTGGTGTTGACATATATTATTGGCTAATTCTCTCCTCCAATTTCCCCTCCTAATTTAGTTAATACGTAACCTATTTCCTACGGTAGTGAATTAATTTTAGAGAATAATTATTTCACTTTAAACTACAATAGTGTATTCCAGCTAAGTTCCAATTGTAGAGACAATACTAATAAAATTCATATCAAATTCCTTTGAGGTGAATAGTCATAAGATAAAAATTAAAAATTAAAATGTACTTTGATAGGTACCGTCGTCCTCGACTTTATTAAAGTAATGCATTTAAATATTAATTAGAGGCCTTTCGGAAGGTAACTTCATCATCAGCAGGATGAATATGCGCTGCTAGTTGTTGTATTTAGGACACAGTACTGACAACGCATGAAGACCACCAACGTCTACAGCGTCTTAAATACAACAACTACTAGCGCAAATATTTATCCTGCTGACGATGGAAGTCAACTTCCGAAAGGCCTCCAATTAATAATATTTTGAAAGCATTTTCTGCGGACCTTTGGCAAAATAATTAAGGAAGAGGCTAGTGAAGTGCTTTGTATGGAGTGTAGCATTGTATGGTGCAGAGACTTGGACATTACGACGGAATGAGGAAAACCGACTGGTAGCTTTTGAGATGTGGATATGGAGAAGAATGGAACGTATAAAATGGACACACAAAGTAAGAAATAAAGATGTACTAGACAGAGCGGGTGAAAGAAGAGCAATGCTGGAACAAATAAAGAAGAGGAAAAGAAATTGGATTGGCCACTGGCTAAGAAGATACCCTAGGATGCCCTAGAAGGAATGGTCAACGGAAAGAAAGTTAGAGGCAGAAGAAGTCATCAGATGATAGACGATATTAAAATAAATAATAGTTTTAAAAAACTAGAACAACACGCTTTATTAGAAAACCGAACTAAACAATGAAACATAATTTTAATTTCCAACACGCTTGGGATAAAATTAAAGTGGTCCACAAAAAAAATCATCTCCAACACATATAGAATAAAACTTGAGTTATCAAACAAAAAGAAAATAAGTTTACCATCAAAAGCGTGTGGTGCTCTATATCAATTAATATATTTGATAATAAACATATATTGGTAAAAGTAAAGTCTCTAAGAAGAAAACGTAAAAATCATAAAAACACCCCACGCTTTTGATGGTAAAATTATTTTCTTTTTGTTGATAACTCTAAGTTTTATTCTATATCTGTTGGAGATAATTTTTTTTGTTGACCACTTTAATTTTATCCCAAGCGTGTTGGAAATTAAAATTATTTTTCATTTTTTAGTTCGGTTTTCTAATAAAGCGTGTTGTTTTAGTTTTTAAAACTATTATTTATTTTTTAGTTTCAATATTTTACAGAATAAGATAAAAATGTAAATATATTTAAATTCGATACTATTGTAGTATGAGCTAAAAGTAATACTCATCTAAAAAAAATCCTCCCAGTCGGATTTGAACCAGCGACCTATGGATTACTGAAATTATATACCACTACAGTTCACCGCTCTACCAACTGAGCTCTTACAACGATTGACTAAAAAGTCGACAAGTCCGCAATCTAATATACCAGTTTTCATTTTTTTGATTTTCTGATGATTCTGGCCAGGATTTTAGAAACAAATATGAAATTATTGTATTGTCACGGTCCTTTACAAGTATACAATGTTTCACGTCGATCCAATGTTTCTAAGTGGGTGAAAATCGTATTAAAAAATTCCGTTACATAGATACAAAGACACTTTTTTCTGATGATTCTGCCCAGGATTTTAGAAAATAAATATGAAATTATTGTACTGTGACGGGTCCTTTACAAGTATACAAAGTTTCAAGTCGATCCAATGTTTCTAAGTGGGTGAAAATCGTGTTCAAAGATTCCGTTACATAGATACAAAGATTTTTTTTTATTTTCTGACGATTCTGGCCAGGATTTTAGAAAATAAATATGAAATTATTGTATTGTCACGGGTCCTTTAAAAGTATACAAAGTTTCAAATCGATCCAATGTTTCTAAGTGGGTGAAAATCGTGTTCAAAGATTCCGTTACATAGATACAAAGACATTTTTTTTATTTTCTGATGATTCTGGCCAGGATTAAAAAAAATGAAATTATTGTATTGTCATGGGTCCTTTACAAGTATACAAAGTTTCAAGTCGATCCAATTATTATTATTATTATTATTATTATTATTATTATTATTATTATTTTATTATTATCATCATCATCATCATCGTAAGTATTATTTTAAATTTGAGTGAGAAGTGATAAATTTAATATTAAATATCGAATATTATTATTATTATTATTAGGCCTATCATATAAAATATTGTTGCATATGAAATTTACATTGCAACATTTAATATACTTTTAACTGTTTATAATTAGTACAGTGTATATCTATTTTGTCAAATATTTATATGTATTTGTGCTGGTTGAGTGGAAGAGAAGGCCTTATGGCCTTAACTCTGCCAGAACAAATAAAACATTATTATTATTATTATTATTATTATTATTATTATTAATGATTTTAAGTGGGTGAAAATCGCATTGAAAGATTCCGTCACATAGATAGATAGATACAGGTCAAGCTAATATAAAGCGTGTAATAAATGGTTTGTATGCAGATACAAAAATGAGAGCTGAGTTAAGGAAAGAGTGGAGAATGCTGAGTTTGCAGTGAAAGTCCTGCTCTTGAGCAGAACACTATGAATGAATGAATTTAAACAAAGTTGAGGACGATGGCACCTGTCAACAGGTACATTTAAATTTTTAATTTTTATCTTATACAATTGTAGAGGTAAACAAACTGCGTAAGATATTACCCCGCCGATTCCGCCTATTGGGGGAACTGTGGTGCTAATTTTACCTGCCATATGGGTGAATTGTGTACAGAAGTGATAATGATAGAAACATCTTTCTTCGGTTGTATCGTATTTTACGGAAAATAAGACTGAATGTAAGATAAGATGATACCAATAATTAGGAACTTCTATTTCTTATATATTTTTGATAAATTATATATGGACCTACCTGATCAGATGTTTACGCTTTTCCCATGATGTAAATATATGTTCTTTATTTTCAATTTAATTAGGCCAACGGGCAGAATATATTCTCAATGTTAATTCACTTGTAAATTCTGTTATTTTCACCACATCCTCAATGGCTAATGTAGGTAGGCCTATTTTAACTAAATTGTTTGACAGAATTCAAATACTTTGTTTCTCTCCAATTTTCAAAGGTTTTCCTTTCTGACGTTTCAAAAATTGCATAGAAGATGCAGCCATTTGAAACAATTGAAATTCGTGAAAATCAAACAGTGAAATTGCTTATTTAAAATCTATTAAAATTGTAATAATCTTCTTCTTCACTTCACGGGATAGGCAAAATGCCTGTTCCGCCTCACAGTTGTTCTGTCCATCTTTTCACTGGCCTTTCTACATTCCTTGAACCTATTGGCTTGTAGTTAAATGCAGCTTTTGGTAATCTTGTTACGTTCATTCTTTCTACATGTCTAAACCATTTTTCTCTATATCCTTTTGATTGTATCATTTAATGTATACATATATTTAACTCTGTTCTTATATCTTCATTCTTTAACCTATTCATTCTTGTGCAGCCTTTTGGTCTTCTAAGGAAGTTCATTTCTACACTTGTATTCTACTTTGTAATTTTTTGGTCATTACCCAAGTTTCACTCCCATAAAGTAATGCAGGAACTGCCAATGTTTTATAAAACTTCAATCTAGTACCTCTTCTTGTTTTGTTCTTTAATGTTTTATGTATAGTTCCACATATCATTTGAAATCTTGACAGTTTCACAGTTACATCTCTTTCAGTTTTTGTGTTTATAGTAAAATTAATAACCCAAATAATTAAATGTGTTACTTGTTCCAGAGGTTTGTTGTCTATTATGATTTTTGATCTTATATGTTCACTTCCCCAAAATGCCATTATTTTCGTTTTTTTCCTTTGATATTTTAAAATTATATTCTTGGCATAACTGATTTAATTGATCTAAAGAGTACTGCAAATTATTTTCATTTTCTTGAATAATAACCACATCGTCAGCATACATTAAAACATTTAATATTTTAAAATAGTCCAATCTTATACCTACATTAACATTACTTTTCCAATTTTGGATGATGTCATTAATATATAAATTAAAAAGGGTAGGTGATAAACTACACCCTTGTCTTACACCTCTATTTATTAAAATTGGTTCGGTCTTTGATGTGCCTATATTTATTATAATTTGAGATTTTACATATAAACTTGGTATCACATAAATTAATTTTGCGGGGTAGCCAAGTATTTCCATAATTTTCCATAACTTATCTCTATCAACACGATCGAATACCTTCTCAAAATCAATAAAAGCAACATGCGTCTGTAGGTTATGTTCTCTCCTTTTTTTCAAATATTTGCTGTAATACGAATAAATTATCTTGTTGTTGATCGCCCCGTTCTAAAGCCACTCGGTTCTTCTTCTAGTATTGCTTTTGCTATTATTTTAAGTCTTCTTTTTATAATCCTTGCATAGATTTTATAAATTGAATTAAGTAGACTAATTCCTCTATAATTTTTACATTATCTTCTATCTCCTTTTTTAAACAATGATATAACTTCAGCTATATTCCAACTTTCTGGTATTCTACAATTTCTCCAACATTCGTTAAATAAATGCAATATTCTCAAATATAGAAATGTTCCACCATATTTTAGAAGCTCCATATTTATCTGATCAGGACCAGCTGCTTTTTTATTTTTGGTTTCTTTTAAGGATTCTTGAAGTTCATCAAATGTAATCATATCAGTTTGAATTTCTCCTTTTTAATTATCTGAATATAATTCTTGTTTTTCTTCATCGTCTTCTTCTTCTTCTTCTTTACACCACAAATTTTTATAGTGTTCTATCCATCTTTCTTTATTAATAACATCTATTTTTTCAGTATCCTTTTCTGATTTATTTAAAAGTTATAATCCCGAAGATATATATATATATATATAATACTTTTTTTAACTTTCTAAGCAAAATTTTGTGTACCATGAATATCGTTTCATTTCACTTATAAAATTATTCCAAGAATGTTGATGAGCTGTCCTAATAATTTGTTTTGCTATATTCCTTTCTTCTACATATTGTTGGTCAGTTGTATATAATGAACTCAAATATTTCCAACAAAGATGTTATTAGTAGAGCGAGGAAATTATATGAAGAAAATTATACGAAAATATGAAATCGTGAAGACAAAATATGAAAAATATGAAAATTATGACGCAAAAATATTATGAAGCTACTATTTTCTATACTTTTTACATATATTTATATACATAGGCCCACTCTAACTTATAAGTGTACATACCAACACATAAATGAGACAAACAGAACTTATTTATAGCTCAAGAAATCAAGATATTCACTGTATTTCAATTTTAATTAGCTTTTTCATTAATTTTGTCTAAATATCATATTCATGATCTGAAACAATTTAAATGAATCATGCCATAGTGCAGTTGTATAAGGAAACGTGGTGCAAACAGGAAAGTCGTGGGTTCGAGTCTCGATATTGTCAAGATTTTTAGCTGGACCAGACCTTCTGGTGGCATTGTGGACCCGGGGTCTCAGATGGAAGTGAGTACTAGATGCATGTTCTGGGCACAAATGCGGCCATCAGGCAGATCTGACAACCCGGCAGACATCTAGTGTCTATTGTCTAGAAAGTTGGAAGCTTCAACATACCACTACCCCAAAGGCCCCCCAAGACTGTAGTGGAATCACTTTACCTTCATAAATAAAAACTGAGAGGTTATATATAATACAATTAATTTATGTATTGAATGATATTTAATTATGAAATCCAAACATATACAAGAAACAAAACATTGTAATCAAAACAAACAGGTTTCCATGAAATATAGCACTAACAAAGTTTAGAACAGATATAGTTTGAATTATTGCTATTTTTACTTTGAATAAAAATATTAAATTGCTGGAGATACAATTTTAACAATAACATTAAATTGGACGATTTAAAATACAAGTAAACCATTCCAGATGTCATATTTGGAGAAACAATATGTTAAAAGTTATTAGTCCATAATTGATTCCAGGGGTTGTTTCAGAACTCTCTTTGCAATTAAAGTTACATCTAATGTTGAACTTCAAACTTGGTGAAATGTAGTTAAGAATAATTTAAACGTTTTTTTAATGAAATGGGTCTAACATTGTGTCCATAATCTTGGTCTAATTGTGTTTTGAACAATCCAATTGTCTATTCTGTTTGTAATACACAGAAGTTTTTTTCTATATTTTCTGATAGTAAACTATAAGGCCTGTCGGTCAGAATTGTTTTACACGATGAATAATTATGCTCAACATCACACAATGTTATGGCAGCATACTTGTATCATGCTATATTCGATAGTTTGATGCCCTTACCTACATGAACTTTACTAATTTCACTAATCAACAGAGGCAGCAGCAAAGGTACTACACAACAGAAGGAGAAAACAAGACGAGATCTGGGACGAATTCTACTCCACAGAGGCGATGGCAAACAACAACTGGATGTCGGCAAACTACGAGCTGCGACACCTGGTAACCAGGATGGCGGTACACGGTTTCCACCACAGAATATGTACCAAGAAGACATATCACGTACCAGAAGACACATGTGTATGCGAGATGTGCAAGAAAAGATGTGACCGATACCACATCACAGTGTGTAAAAACAGAAAGAAATCCATAAGTGAATATGCACGGGACAAAAAAAACAAAACAATACACAATGTGTGAACATTCTCATTATTATTACAAAGCACTTAAACGGAAATGAGTACCAGATGCTTGTTCTGGAGGGTAAAGGTGGCCGTCACGCAGGGCTGACAAGTGCCGATTGCCCAGAAAAAGTGGTAGCCTACTACCCCAAGGGCCTCTTGAAGCCTGTAGTGGGATTACTTTACTGCTTCAAGTTTACCAGCAGTCTCTCCTATATTTAAATGCTGTAATCTGTTCACAAAGTAAGGACTGCTCTCAGGTAGCAATAACGAGTTATACCTGACTATAGAATATTCCAACATTGTTATTCTACTTATTAATCTAGGCTCATGATCTTGTCTGGGGATCAAGTTTAGGACAAAATCCTCCATCTAACACGTCACTCTGTGACTCTTCATCTAATTATTTGCTTTTATAAAATCTATCTATATTGTTCAGAATGGATACTGAGAATTTTCACTTGTCTACCACTTTACACTGTCAAAAATTACATAAATACATTTATTTCAAGAAATATTTTAAGGAATTCCTAAAACTTTTATTGAAAAAAAATACGGGAATTTGAAAGTTGAAAAATATGAAGGAGTATGAAATTTTCACTAAAATATGAACATTTTGCTAAAATATTATGAAATATGAAGTTTTTTGTTGGTCTTATTTGAAACTACACATCATGAAATGTACAGATACTTAGTCTCAGCGCTCTCGGACAAATAGTTTAAAACATGAAATTTCATAAAATTCCGCGCTCTATTATTAGTTTACTATTATTTATTATTCTGAAAACCATAGTGCAAAAAATAACGTACAACACACTTTTATGAAGTGTTTTACAGAATCTCGAAAATTAAAAACCTAGCCATCGCTCGGTTTTTAATTATTTCCTTGCTTCTCTAAAAACCACTTCCCAACCTCGCATACAATATACTATTTAATTTGACAATAACTAACTCACTGGCACTATCGAACTCGTAGGTTCATGGCCGCACGGTCATAAGCTCTCCATTCATCACCATCCTGAGCTAATTTTTTCCAATCATTCCCTGTATAATCTACTTCCCTCAAATCATAGTTAATGTTATTCTCCCACCTCATTCTTGGTCTACCAACTGGGCGTTTTCCCTCTGGTTTCCTATAAAGAAGCTTCCATGCACTTGTTTCTTTCCCATTCGTGTCACATGTCCGGTCCATCGCAATCTACGAGACTTAACTGTTCTTATTATATCTGGCTAATCGGCCGCGGTGGACTAGTGCTTATGCTCCTTGCCTCTGGTCCCGAGGGTCGCGGGTTCAAACCCGGCCGGGGTCGATAGATTTTTTTAGGACTGAAGAATCCAAGGAGCAAGTTCTCCGGGAGGGACTTTAAGCCGTGGGTCCCGAGTCTGATTTTCAGGCTCGTTAAATATCCTTAAGCCTGAATGTAAAGGCCTCTAAGCAAAATTTACCGAATTTTCCCGTCTTGGTACTACCTTGCTTTCTTAGATATCAGAATGAGCGGAACGCTGACCACGGACCACTCAAAAGACATCTATATGAAAACAAGTGTAACTAAGTTAGTATGGTTAAAGGTCTTCCTTTTAGGGGGAGAGCGCCTAAATCTCTGTTAAGGGAAAACATGGGCTTACAAGACAAGATTATATCTGGCTTCCTATAAAGACATGTAGCTTACTGTTACGCAGTCTTCTCCATTCACCTGTCTGTTCATCTCTCTTTGATCCAAAAATTTTCCTAAGAACTTTATTCTCAATTACTTGTAATCTCTTTTCCTCCCTTAAGTAAGTGTCCATGTTTCACATCTATATAATATTCACTTGACAATGGAAATCATAATTATAAATCAAGACTATTTTCGTCAAAATGTCAAATTATTACCAGACAAAATGAACTCGTTATACTGAAAGTATATTATATTTAGTAAAAATGATGTATCCATCCGCTACTAATAGCCCTTCAACATGCCTACAATTTTTTTACTAGTTTTCAACATAACAAGCCTGACTCCGTTTTTAGGGATGTTGCAAGGCTTGACATCCTATCATCATGAGCAACAACAGTGTCCAGTAACCCATGCAGCAGGCGAGTTGACGCGCTATGTCACAGTTCTTCAAGCTTGGCCTAGTACTGTACCACAGTGTGCGGGTTACATCGATGATGAGTGCACTCGACCTTAAACCCCCGCCATGTTACGTTATATTATGTTATCCATGTATGTAGACAAACTTAACATGGCATATGGGATTTTGGGGTGTAACACAAACAACGGATTGTCCTGCTTTTATAGTGGTAGGGATGAAAGAGGGTGTCATGAAACTGAACAACCCCATCCCACTTTGCTATCTCTTTCTGTTTTCCACTTTCCATAAAAATAACCCCTGTATCAACAGTTCAATGGAGCCATTACAAGCAAGAAAAATATGTATAAAAATTACAATGTGCAAACATCGGCGCATTACAGAATACAAAATTAGGATTACAGTGTTCTGTATGATAGAGTGCATGACAGCGGCTTTCACATTAGACAGGTCTCTGGAATCTAAAACTCTCCACATATGTGACAGATTTCTGAAACGCGTAAGAACGCTTATTTAATAACCACATAGCCACTTCGGTGCACGCGTGGTTAGCGCGCACGGCTGCCTCGACTGGTATCTCAGGTTCAAGTCATGGCGGTTCCGGAGGGTGTTTCTTTCTTTTTTTAAGAATTTCATTTCATTAACACTCTCCATTGGGGCATGTCGTAGCGTAATTTAACGTAATAAGCTACAACTACAAAAAAAAAGTTCAGATAGTAAGATACACATTTGAAAAAGTAGGTCAATTCAAATATTTAGGGATAATACTAAAATTGAATAATGATACAACACAAGAAATAATCAAATAAATATAGTCAATAAATGTTATTATCGCCTTTTAAAAAATATGAAAAACCAAGTCTTGTCAAGATCTGTGAAGATATTACTATACAAGAATATTATGAAACCCGTTTTGACACATGGATGTGAAACATGGATAATGGACAAAAACAATGAATGCACTCTACAATGTTTCGAAAGAAAAATATGTTGAGGATGGTGTATGGCCCTATATGTGAGAATGGTGCCTTGCGAAAATGCTATAAACAGGAGTTGTATGAATTACACTGGTCAACATGATTTTTATCTCATGAATACCAAATAGTTTTTACTTAATGCATTTGTTTTATCATGTTTTCAAATATGTATTCAGAATTTCTCCATCACCCACAGTTTTTTTTAATTTCAATTTCAATGAATGGATTTAAATAATTATTTTCTGCTTAACAAACATTAAAGGGATTACGTCAAAATCAAAACATACAGTGGTGTACCCTGACTTGCAATCAGCAATGAGACTAGTTCCACACTGCAAAGAATTGCCCATACCAAAGCCTCCAGAACATGTGACATTCATTATATGGAGAGAGCTCAGATTCTGATGGAAGTAAGGACGAAGAAGAAACAGATTTTGGTGATACAACTTTTGAACAAAGCTGTTCATCTGAGCCTCATTTATTGACTCAAGAATATCTTAACGATCTCATACGAGATTTAAAGTTATCCAGAAACCAGTCTGAAATGCTTGGTTCCCGGCTAAAAAGGATGGAATCTCTCAGACACCCTGCGTGATGGAGAAAAAACCAATATCATATTTTGAATTCAGGAGAAAAAAATACTATCAGAATCACATATTTTTCTTTCCGAGACAAAAAAAAAGTTGCTTTTTTGTTGCTCAGTGTTACTGAAAGATGTGGAAATTATTAAATTCATTAAATTAACCAGACTGCAATGGGCAGGGTATCTAAGAAGAAAGGAATAGTCATAAATATGTAAAAGGATATGCTCCACAAAACCAGAGGGTAGGAGAAAAAAATTAAGACCAAAACAACGATGGAAGGATGAGGTGGATTGAGATGATAGAGATTAGGTCAACCAAAGATAATATGTTCAACCCTTTGGTAGTTAATGCTACAATTACAACTTGCATTTTCTCTGATGTTATTAGCATCGAAATTCAAACCGGCTTAAAAAAGACAAATTTTACCAGAAGCCTCTTTTTATAGATTGGGGTTATTTTAAGTTACGTAGTAGTTCGCTTCCTAAGAAATTGATTCTTATACTGTGAAAAACTCGATTGACCCTGGCCAGAATTGGACCCGGGAACTTTGGAACCAGAGGCGAGTATGATAACCACTAGGATCGACAAGATTGCATTTAATACATATCACAATTAAGTACTGTAAATTAATGGTTGTTAACCTTTCTAAATCCCTCCATGGTACCTCTACCTTGTCGTGGTGAAGTGGCTTACGTGCTTTAATGATCCCGAGAGCTATGCTGGCGGTAGCATTGCTGCCGATAGGGTTACCCATGCCGGACTGGTCGAAGGTGATAAGCCGGACAAAAAAAAAAGTACCTTGTCGAAAGAATAACGATCTTCCACCGTACAAATACAATCGTCAAGAAATGTGACATGGGTTCAACTGGGGTAAAAATTTCCGGAGGTCAATAGTCCCCCATTCGGGTCTCCGGTCGGGGACTACTTCAACAATGAACTACATGGTCTTCTTAGGAAGCCAGATATAATAACAGTTAAGTCACGTAGACTGCGATGGGCAGGGCATGTTGCAGGACATGAAAGACGTGCATGGAAACTTCTTGTAGGAAAGCTAGAGGGAAAACGCCCAGTTGTTAGACCAAGAAAGAGATGAGAGAATAACATTAACCGTGATTTTGAGGGAAGTAGATTATACATGTGGTGATTGGAAAATAGCTCAGGATAGGATGTATGGAGAGGTTATGTCCGCGCGGCTAACAACCTACGGGTTCGATGGTACCATATTGTTAGTTAGTTACATTAGAAGTGTAAAGAAATGCAATTTTAAAAAGTACTACAGTAGACATATATTTATTTGCAATACTGTATTATTCTTTTCACACTGGGGTGACTTCGCAATCTACTGACCTGTCTACCACTGGGTCGGGATCCATAGGTTAAGAAACGCTGCTGCAAGAGATTGGGACGAGGTTTTTAAATTTAGCTAAAATATCTTATTTTATTTCAAATGTATTAGTATTTGTTTATGTTATCGGATTATGGAACTTATAGCATTAAAATAAATCTGCTTTTCAAATTTACATTTTTTCTTTTCTTTCTCTCTCTCTCTCTCTCTCTCTCTCTCTCTCTCTCTCTCTCTCTCTATATATATATATATATATATATATATATATATATATATATATATATATTTGTACAGTTTACATTAACAAGATATAAAAACAGTCTACTCTCGTAGACTGTAATGGGCAGGACATGTGGCATTAGTGTGAGAATGAAAATGGGGTATGAAATCTTCCTGTAGGAAAACTAGAGGGGAAGACGTCCAATTGGTAGGCCAAGAATGACTTGGGAGAATAGCATTAACCATTATTTTAGGGAAGTATATTATACAGGGGATGGTTGGAGAACATTAACTCAGGATAGAGATGTATGGAGAGCTTATGTTCTCACAGCCATATATGTCGATAGTGCCAGTGAGTTAGTACGTTATACGTTTCACATTGGGGCACTCTTCATTACTTTTTTTTTCTTTCTTGGACAATTAATGATCTCCATACTAGATGTAATGCTTTTGCGTGGGGAAACGACCAGCTAGTCTAACTTGTGGTATGTCTGGTGAAACCGCTCCATGTTAACTAAAGTTCTCACAACTTCCTCGATTTGCTATTTTAGAAATAATACACTTGTTGCTACATCACATCCGCGTTACAAATACACGTTTTTACTGGGATCTCATATTTACTCTCTTAGGTTCGGTTTCACCAACAGAGGTAACTGTATTACACCAGTTTAATCTATGCATTATACACGGGGAAACTGGCGTAATACAGTTACCTCTGTTGGTGAAACCGCCCTTGGGGTTAATTTGAAAACTGCAGTTTCCACAATTATGGTCTATCATATTCATATTTTTTTATTTTTATATCGTCGATGTTTTCGGAGCTTTTTTTCTTTAAGAAGGGATTTACGATTGCTTGTTCTTTGGTAGCACATGTCTGGTCATGCAAAGAATGGCCAAAGTTCTTTGTCCGTATCCAGTCTGCATCGCTTTATTTCGATCTCCGTCGAAGTTGAGTTTCATTTACGATTCTTTGGTTGAGGTGACGAGGAAATAAAACAGGATCAGGGATTTTCTTGTTAGGTTGGGATTAATTTTTTTAGGTTTTTTGGGAAAGAAAGCTCAAATCTCTCTGCATATTGCATCTGTTGTTGTCTTGTGTGTGCTGTTTTTGTTGATTAAACGAGTTCTTGTAATTTTGAAAGTATAACATCTTGGCAGTCTTCGTATACGCGTGGTTAAAGCGGTGGCTCCTCCGAGTAGGGTCCCAGCTGAGGGCCATACTGGGATTTTTTGGATTCTTCCGTCTCCTGAATTGTATTTCACCACCGCCTTCCCTCCCTTCCGTGTCATTTCATTTCTTATTCATTCATTTCATACCATTCTTCACCTCATCTAATGTTAGGAAAAATAGTTTGGTTGGCATTCTTCAGATTTTTAAAACATCAGTTTGCGGGGATCATCTGAGGTACACCAGAATGCTGCCTCATGACTCCGAGCCTGATAAATAAAAAAGTCAGAAGGGACCAAAGGGAGGATTGTAGTTTCTTGCATCAACTGACCCAACTTAAAAAATAGCGGTATGAGTCAGTAATAGAATCTGGTGTGTTGGACCTGAAAGACGAACTTACATAATACCATAGAGACCACTTTTATTCCATTCTTATTCATACTACTGGGATAATAGCAGTGGATCTTTCAGGCCGCGGTGTTGGACAGTCTGCCCTCCCAGACAGAATAAAGAACTAAATAGTATCTTCGGTTCCTTTTTTTTTTTATCCTATAGGCCTACTAGGGAATACTCGACGTGCGCTGCTACACCTAAACTCTCCTGGCGCTTCATTATCATTAATCACACATATCATCGGTGTAACGTAACTCTGCTTTCTAGATGCCCCAACTTCAGAAGTGGGTTACAATTAAGCCAATGCCAGGAGAGAACATCAAAAATGTCGAAATGACAACCTGGGGCACTGAATTAAAAAAAAAAACATTCAGTCAATAGTATGTCGCTGTAATCAAACTTTCTGAGTTTAATCTTTATAAATACCATATTTTTAAAGATAAAAAACTGGGTTATTCTTTACAACCTGTGACGCGACTTTTTTAAATTCCTTCATAAACTCCTGTCAAATTGTATTCTTAGGGTTCCATTTTTAAATGATTTCCCACCATTTACAGTGATTTTTACATTTTTCTATTATTTAAATATATTTTTTCTATGATATTTAACTACATACATGAAGACGTGCCAGCCATATTGATTTAACGAATATTCTAAGCAAAATCAAAGTCGTTCCAGTGCAGCCAACATAGAGTAGGCCTATGTACTAACTCTACACATATACTTCAGAATTTCAGAACTACTATTTATTTTTGAGCGTTGCATTCTTTCACAGATTCGAGTGCTTAAATTGCATTAGATTAGCTTTTAGGTTCATTAAATATCGTGTATATGTTGGCTGCATCCCGTGATTCCATAGTGTAAACCGCTTCGCTTTTGTTGGCGCATGCGCATGGTGTTTGATTGGAACTTAGAAAAAAATTGCGCATTACATGTTATAAAGAATCCCCCAAAATTATTTCATTATTTTATGAATTTTTATTTTATTGAATCTCCAATAATGTGAACCCTATTTCACCATCCGGTATGTTGGTTTTTAGTTACAATACAATTAATTATTTACAGTAATTTAGATTATGCATAATTACTAGCATTACATATCAATAATAACATAATGTAATATGAACAAATTAATTAATTAATTAACAACCAAAACTAACTCAAAGTCTCTTAAAAATACGATAGAAAAAGTCACACAGCTTCCTAAAACAGTACTTCTTACATAAAATATTTGACAAAGGCAGTTGAAATCTATTATGGCAATAACCTAATTTCTTAAATAAATTCATGTCATTTGGAATCAAATGTGGGACACTCAACAGATGTGAGATAGTGTGGCTGGAGTTCTTGCAAATACAGGCATCTGCACCTATTTAAATCGTTCCAAATAATGCCGAAATTTACCGTGTCCAGTTATGAATTGTGTTAATACAAAATTTGGTTCTATATATTTGCACTTTATTCGGTCAAAAACAGTTGGGAAAAACAATGTTCTTGTCAAAGCATCATTAATACTTTTTAACCACTCAGTATTCCATTTTTGTATTAGACATTTTCTTAATATTTCTTTAATGTATGATGGAGGACAGAAGGAGTAAAAGTAATCCATATTTTTATTTTATTTATTTTTTATTTTAATTATTTTATGATTAAGATTAAAACATATGTTAACGGCACAGGCTGTATACTGTAGCAAGTAATTTAGTGACGTAGTCGCCCTGATTTAAATTCTATCAAATTCTGAAATGAAAGTAGTTGTAACTATAGCCGAGGCCGAAGAAGCGACCATTTACGTTCAAGTTACATGTCAACATTCATTATTCCCATAGTAATGAAATTGAAACCAGTTCTTTTCGAGAATAGATATTTCTAATGGAGGTTACATTTGCATCGAGAATAACGAAACAGCACTATGGGCTAGACTTATAGGCATACCGTTATTTTAACATTCAGTAAAAAAAAAAAAAAGAGCTATGACATCACATAAAATCCTAAGCCATTGCAAGCTCTCCAATAATATAGGTTAGATTTATAACATTATGCGGTACTCAATGTCCCTGGGAAGAAATTCTGAGGTCACTCAATCTTCAATACGATACAGTTTCTACACTTTTTTAACCAACACCCTCCCCCTATGTAAAAAGGAGAAGATGGGTGGAGGAGTAAAGCAAAATATAGCAATGGAGTGTTCAAATTTATTTTTATGTTCTTTTACCTCCGCCCATGAAACCCAATCAAGTCGTAATTCTCGAAAGTTTAATCAATTCCAATGTTACTACAGTAGTCACCAGCGTAAAGAAGGAAGACTTGAAACTGGATCCGCCCCTTCACCGTCCATATAGTCTACTATTTCTTTATAACTTCCTTATATAACAAATTCTCATATAACTTTTTTAAACCTATATTCTTGTTTTTATGTCTTTTTATCCTGTCTCTCTCTCAGTAATGTCGTTTATCTGTTCACCACGTGCTCGCTTTCTACTTCTTCTTTTGTTTTCTATTGTGTCTTCATTTTTTGTAGCTTCCCATCCTTATAACTTGGCTGTTTTATAATTTTCTCCATGTAGGAATATCTGCTTCCCCATCTTGTAGCTTGCTGCTCCCAGCCTCCGATGTGATGCTATATTACCTTTGCATGCTGCCAGCCTCCGGGTATATTGTGATGGCTTCTAAATTCTCCTTAACTTGTCAGCAGCAATCCCTTTATGCTACTCAAGTGCTTCTGGGACAACCTCCTTCCTTTTTTCTTAGGATCCGTTCATTGATTTTCATTAATTCAATTATTAGATTGCTTTAATTATGTAATTAATTAAGATGCACACATATAGGCCTACATTATATGGATGTATATTACGAGAATTTGAGAATAAAGTTCTTAGGACAATTCTTTGACCAAAGAGAGACGAACAGACAGTTGAATGGAGAAGACTACATAACAGTGAGCTACATGGTATTTATAGGAAGCCAGTTATAATAAAAGAGCAGTTAAGTCTCACAGACTGCAATAGGCAGGATATGTGGAATGAAAGAGGTGCATGGAAATTTCTTGTAGAAAAGCCAAAGGGAAAACGCCCAGTTGGTAGATCTAAATTGAGGTGGGAGAATAACATTAACTATGGTTTGAGGGAAGTAGATTATACAAGGAATGATTGGAAAGCATTGGTCAGGATAGGGATGTATGGAGAGCTTATGTCCGCGCGGCCACGAACCTACGGGTTCGATAGTGCCAGTGAGTTAGTTATTATTATTATTATTATTATTATTATTATTATTATTATTATTATGATAATGATAATAATAATAATAATAATAGTAATGATAATAATAATAATGTTTAATTTATTTGGCCATAAGTCGTTCTCTCCTACGCAACTAGCACAAATAGGCCTACATACTGTACATTATATATTAGGCCTACTATTATTTCACAATATAGCCCTACAAGTTATAATCATAGGCCTACACATGTAACTTACATAATAAAAAGGTAAAATGATCGCACTACATGCCTTAAGAGATCCTTGGGGTAATAGGAAGTTAAGGCTTCCACCTATTTAGATGATCAGCAGATGATGTCCGCCCTGAGTGATGACCCAGAACATACGTCTCGTTCTCATTTACTTTACAGATGATACTTTTTATTCCCATACGCCATCCTACAATCAATTCCCAATAAATTGAGGGCAGTTATTGACTTTAGGGTCATGATGCCGCCAAAAAGATCAAGTCTTTTTAAAAACGCTGTTCCAACCGGGAATTTGAACCCTGAACCTTCCGACTTGTAGCGTTCTGCCTTTAGAACTACGCCATGGCCTGCCTCTATAATAAATAATAAAACATGAAAATATTAAGATGATATAGCCTACGTATAGGCCTACATAGATTCCAGAGCTTTTTAAAACACTTTACAGTAACACTAATAAATAATAGTAACTATATTTATTAGATCTATAATAAAATAATAGTCTATAATAATTATTATTTTATTATTAAATATATATAAGTTAATTTTACAAATACTTCCAATTAATTTATGCAGATTATTTACATACGAACTAATATAAAATTAATCTAAACTTAAAGGAAATATAGGCTAAATGTAGATTTATTTTCATCATCTTCATGCAGTCAATGTTAAAGTTTTACTGGCCAGTTCCGGTCTCATTATCCATCCAAATATCTTCTAAGTAGTCAACTTTGGCATCGTGTCCCAACTGGGCAGTATTTTAATATAAATTGGGCAGTATTTCTCTGTCATTTTTCCGACATGTATTTTCCAATTGATTCTGTAATTTTGTATTTTTTTTTTTTCAAGTATGGTTTTAACTCTAAGTTCTGATAACAAATCTGTGCATAATTTATGATCTTTCCATGTGTATTTTATTTATTATTTTAATTTTTAGTTTAATTGATTGTCATAAACCGGAATCCCATGAAAATTTAATTTCTTACGATATTTTTAGTGTCTAGGCACGAATACAATTATATATATTTTAAAATTGTTATATCTAACATTATTATAATATTTTTGAATATTTTAATATGGATAAATAGTTAATAGTAGGCCTATCCTTCTCATATTTTTTGAATAAATTACAATGTGGTAAGTTTACAAAATTGTCATTAATATTTTACAGAATAAGATCATCATCATCATCATAGTACATTCACGAATTTAGGCCATTTGTTGACCTGTTTCGGCCTCAAGAAAACACAGAATAAGATAAAAATGTTAATATCTTTAAATTCGATAGTATTGTAGTATGAACTAAAAGTAATGCTCTTCTAAAAAAAAATCCTGCGAGCCGAATTTGAACCAGCGACCTATACAACGATGGACTAAAAAGTCGATAAGTCCGCAACCTATTATACCGGTCTTTGTTTCTTGATGCCCTGATGATCCTGGCCAGGATCTTAGAAACAATTTATGAAATTATTGTATTGTCATTGATCCTTTAGAAGTTTACAAAGTTTCAAGTCCATCCAATGTTTTTTAAGTGGGTGAAAATCGTGTTGAATGATTCCGTTACATAGACAGATATAGGTCAAGCTAATATAAAGCGTGTAAAAATGTATCTAAAGTCCAGCAATCCTCGATTTCATGTAGGCCATAAACTTAAGCAATCAGTATAAATGAAATTCAAAGAATGGCCCGTGGAATAAATTTGAAAAGTCTTTTAAAATTAAGAAGTTGGAATCAAGTTGAGAATCACGAAGACATAGTTGAAGATGAGGGAAGCTAAAGAATGCCGTTTGGATAAGGGGTCAGACATCGTGATGCATCCTGTCTTACAGCGGATTTTACATATTTTGAGATTATTAGCTAACATCAAGCAACCCTTCAGGGGATTACAAGTACTGGTGGTAAGGGAAACAACTTTTACTATATTATATATAAAAAAAAAATTGTAACACTAAATTCTTTATGACAGCTTTTTCTACCGTGAGATAACTAATATGAAGTCCCTTATTCGTATTTGAAGGCTCGTCAGTTCGACACAACATGTTTAAAAAGCTTACTCTTCACACGGGTATTTAACAATTAAACTGTTCAACATGATTTTTTGTTTCATGAGACCAATAGTTGTACATAATGCAGTTTTTATCGTATTTTCAAATATGTATTCGGAATTTCTCCATCACCCACAGTTTTTTTATTTCAATTTCAATTAATGGATTTAAATAATTATTTTTAATAAACTTTTTTTGTCCATTTGTCCATTGTAAAATAAAACCAAATAAGCTAACTCAGGAGATTTCAGCTATGGAAAAGAGATAACAAGGCAAATGGAATCCTAATAGGCTGGCCGATTATTGTTGGACCATCAAGAGGGATACTCCAGAGGCGAAATATAGCAGAAAATCGTAATTTCTTACTTTTTAGGTGAGTCCGAATGTTCGAATATTGTGTAGAAAATATTAAAGTGTTCGAAATTATAAATTCCTGCCTCTCGGAAACCTTGCGTGATGGAGAAAACCCGATATCATAGGCTATTTGAATTCAGGAGAAAAAATGCTATCAGAATCACATATTTTTCTTTCTGAGACAAAAAAAAAAGTTTCTTTTTTGTTGCTCAGTGTTATGTTCTATATTTTATATTAAATGTATTTATTGTCGCCTTTCTAACTAAGTCATTGATTCTATCGAACACATAGGTTCAGGCCGCGCTGACATAAGCTCAATACACATCCCTATCCTGAGCTAATGTTTTCCAATCATCCCCTGTGTAACTGTATAATCTACTTCCTTCAAATCGTTGTTAATGCTATTTTTCCACCTCATTCTTAGTCTACTAACTGGGCGTTTTCCTCTGGTTTGCTACAAGAAGCTTCCATGCACCTCTTTCATTCTACATTCGTGTCACATGTCCTGCCCCACGTCACGGTTATGTAATCTTTTCCATTCACTTTCTGTTCGTTTTTCATTGGTACACAAATTTTCCTGTCAAGTGTATTCTCAAGTACTCGTTTCCTCCCTTAAAGTAATTTGGTTTTATTAATGTTTACTTCGAGTCCCAATTTCCTAGTGTTACTCAATATAATGTGCGTATGTCCTCACTATCGCCAAATAATACTACATCTTCACCAGAAACTAACAGCTTATTAATACCATTGAGTTGTAGGCCTTTTTCATCCTCTAAAGATTTGATGGCAGGCTCTATTCGCCTAGCATAACTTATCCCCGACATTTGTAATTCAATGAAATTCACGATGATACAAAAGGACGTTTTCAACGTTTGTAAAAGATCATAACCATCATATTAATATGTAAGTCTATATGAAAAGTCTCTCGCGCTCTTGGCTCAAACATTTTCACTGGTCTATACAATAGGCCCTATCTTCCATGACATATTGACTTCCTTTTGCACTTGAGGATTACAGTCTGAGATGATAATTATGACGCATTAATTTGCAAGGAAGTAAATTTCCTGTAGAGCTTTACTGACAATTTATAAATAACTATCAAATGTCAGTGCCGTAATCCATAATTAAAACACAATAAAACTTAATAACCAACTCACTGGCACTAACAAAACCAGTAGGTTCATGGCCGCATCCATATTGTATAATTGAGCGGGTAACATTTTTATAGGCTATATTTTCAGATTCACTTTTTTTGGAAGAAGTTGGGACGACTGTAATGAAATAATAGCTTGCATTTCCTTGATAGCTGTGCAAGCAGGTAGGTCCTGAACAAGACTTACTTCTGAAGGAAACAATAACCACCGGTTTCGTAGGTACGATATAAACATAGGCCCATAGATAGATATTACAGTAAAGTAAAGTGATCCCACTACAGGCCATAGGAGACCCTTGGGGTAGTACGAGGTTAAGGCTCCCACTTTTTCTAGACAATCGGCACTTGATGTCAGCCGGGTTGTAAGTCCTGCGTGACGACCGCCTTTACCCTCAGAACAAGCATCTGGTTGTCATTTCCGTTAGAGGCTGAGTCGACCTCGGGGCCATGGTGCCACCAGAAGGTTTGGGTCACTTAAAAATCCTGACCTCACCGGGACTCGAATCCCCAACCTTCTGGTTTGTAGCGCATTGCTTTAACCACTACGCCACGGCGTGTCCCAGCCCACAGATGTATTATTTAATATAATCGCAGGACATGTGGAAAGAATAGTGAATGAAATATGGGACATGGAAGCTTCTTGAAGGAAAACAAGAGGGAAAGCGCCCAATAGGTAGACCAAGAATGAGGTGGGAGAATGATCGCAGGACATGTGGCACAAATGGGAAATGAAAGATGAGCATGATGCTTCTTTTAGGGTAAAACAGGGAAATCGTCCACTGAGTAGATCAAGAATGAGGTGGGAGAATAACATTAACTATGATTTGAGGGAAGTAGATAAAACAGGGATGATTGCAAAACATTATCTCAGAATAGGGATGTGTGGAGAGGTTATGTCCGCGCGGCCATGAACCTCGGTTCGATAGTGCCAGTAGTGAGTTAGTTACTTTTGTAAAGCTTTTATAAAGTCCTAATTCAATATCCTAAATAAAGTAAGGCCCTTACGGTTGTAAAAGTTTAAGGCTACTGCCTATCTGGAGACTTTTCGCAATATGTCAGTTTTGTTTTTCAGCCCTACGTGACGGTCTCCTTTACCCCCGGAACAAGAGTTTGGTACTCATTTCAGTAAGAAGCTGTGTCGATCCCGAACCATGGTGTCACAAGGTTTCAGGCCCGTTTAAAAATCTTCACCTTTCCGGGACTTAAACCCTCGACTTTCTGGCATATTTTCTTAACTATGTCGTGCTTCACGATCCTGTAAAGTATTCATAAACTCAAGCGGTCTATGATCTTTGATAAAGTATAATTTTGATGTGGTAGCATGCACCTTGAAGGGAGGTAGTAGGAGGAGTGTAAACTAAGGAGTGTTCTTTGCAGTACATACGTAATGAGATGGATCTGGCTCGGACAAGAGAAAGAGGAGAGGACGTGTGGTCGCGTAATCGAAACGGATTTAAGGATATAGTCTTTGAGAGTGAAGTGGATTGTATGTTATAAGGGATTTAGCAAATATCTTACATGCCATTACTGTTCATGCTATCTAGGTGCAGTTCTGCTTTCAACACGTCTTTAAATATTGTCTTATTTTATTTAATATTAATCATTTTTAATATTATTTTATATTTTTCATTTACACTTCATTTTTCCTTCTTCTCTGTTTCCCTCTTTATCTTAGTTTAACCACTCATTACAGTTATATTAATAATTAGAATCTTCTTGGTGATTATAGAAATATATTACGCATTAACAATAAAACCCAAATCACCAAACCAAAATATTAAAACAATTAATGCGTTTCGATAGCGAAGCTATCATTATCAGGATTAGTTATTGATTGAAATCAATCGTTATCGAGTAGTTATTGATTTAATTCAATCATTATCAAGACTAATTATTAATTTAATTCAATCGTTATCAAGACCAGTTATTGATTTAATTCAATCGTTATCAAGGCTAGTTATTGATTGAATTCAATCGATATCAAGACTAGGTATTGATTGAATTCAATCAATAACTTGTCTTGATAATGATAGATTCGCTATCGAAACGCGTTGACTATTTTAATACTTTTATACTGTGATTTGTATTTTACTGATAATGTGTAATACATATCTCTTTACAGGTTCTTTGTCGCACTTGATGGTCCAGTGGTTATGTTACTTATCGCTAGTCCCAAGGGTCGCTGGTTCAAACCCGGTTGCGGTCGATGTACTTTTTAGGATGAAGAAATTCAAGGAACAAGTTTTCCGGAAGGGACTTTAAGCCATGGGTCCCTATTCTGAAGATTTTCAGCTCATGAAAGAACCTTAAACCTAAAAAGAGGATTTCATGTAAAATTTACCGACCATCATCCTAGTATTATAGCAGTTGCCTAGTTGATGTATGATTAGGCCAGTATGCCGACCACATGCCATTCATGACATCTGTAGGAAAAAAAGCAAAACTCAAACTTCTAATAAAAGGAGAAACTATGGCTAAACTCAAAGATCCGTTAAGTCAATAAGTAATTGAATTAGGGTAAACAATTCATCATTCGAATTCAATATCTAGAGAAGAGCTCTAGGTAAATCATCTCTCTCATCTATATAAGTTGTCGTTTGGCAGATTTTGTATACAGTCTTTTTTTTAAAGCGTTTTATATTCGTTTTTCTCTTATCATAAGTAATGGCAGAGTGATTTCCAATTTATCTAGAGGATTTTGAAATCAAGAGTGTCATTTGTTAGGACTATTAACGAATAAAATGAAGCTGTTTACTCACAAATCATTATTTGAATGAAAAAAATGAAACACATCAAACTGTATATTATAACGAACATTATAGGTTATTAATTATTTTGTTAGGAAACAACTCTGTAAAATCATTATTTAAAAACACAATTATTGAACACTTACTACTCACTGGCACTATCGAACCCGTAGGTTCATGGCCGCACGGACATAAGCTCTCCATACATCCCTATCCTGAGCTAATGCTTTCCAATCATTCCCTGTATAATCTACTTCCCTCAAATCATAGTTAATGTTGTTCTCCCACCTCATTCTTGGTCTACCAACTGGGCGTTTTCCTTCTGGCTTTCCTACAAGAAGTTTCCATGCACGTCTTTCATTCCCCATACGCCGCAACATGTCCTGCCCATCGCAGTCTACGGGACTTAACTGTTCTTATTATATCTGGCTTCCTATAAAGACCGTGTAGTTCATTGTTATGTAGTCTTCTCCATTCACCTGTCTGTTCATCTCTCTATGGTCCAAAAATTTTCCTAAGAACTTTATTCTCAAATACTCGTAATCTCCTTTCCTCCCTTAAAGTAAGAGTCCATGTTTCGCACCCATATAATATTACTGGTAGAATAATAGTTTTATATATTTTCAGCTTAACATTTTTTGAAAGGAGGTTGGGACATCAAAAGTCTCTGCAATGCATAATAGCATGCATTTCCAGAATTGAGCCTATGTTTAATTTCTTTGTGCATCTCATTACTATTGTGATTATTGTTCCTAGGTATTTGAATTCAGCCAATTCCTCAAAATTTCCCTCATTTGTCATTAGCTGTCCATTTCCATTATATAATGTATTTCTTTCTACGTGTGACCATATATTTAGTTTTACTGTTATTGAACACACAATTATCAAATGTGTAGTTCGAAGGAATCTGTTCATTATTTGCTATATTCAACGTGAAACGCATCAAACTGTATATTATAAACGAACATTATAGGTTATTAATTATTTTGTTAGGAAACAACTCTGTAAAATCATTATTTAAAAACACAATTATTGAACACACAATTATCAAATGTGTAGTTCGAAGGAATCTGTTCATTATTTGCTATATTCAAACGTATATCTTCGAGAGTCAGTCGCTACAAAATAATTGCTCTGGCCTGTTCAGAATATTAAAAAGGAGGAGCTTTCTCTAATATGATAAACAGAAGTAGATTAAATATCGAGGTGAAACACGACTGTGATTGGTTGTAAAACAAAAATCATTGAAACGTGATTGGGGTCATTGGCTTCTATTTGGGGGCACGAGTTAAATAGTTAATTTAAATTTTATTAAACCGCAAAAAACTATAGTAGCTATATAATGAAATTTAGTTTCAACAATGGAAGAATAAAGTACTGTCGCCCGCGGAACTCCTAGGCGATCAGCAGAGGAACAGTCCAACAATGCATCACAATATCTTATAGATTGTGTTTAAAATTTGATAAACCTCAACTGAAGTTTCTTTGTACTCCATTTGATGCAATTTGAATGAATTCTATTTTGTTTCAGTGGAGCTGGAAAACCTATCCACGGAGGACGTAGTAGTGACTTCGGTGGCCGCTAGCGTGGGCGGTGCAGGGGCGTCAGGAGACCTTTGTTCCCCACCTGTGGCCGCCATGAGTCCTGATGACAAACCATAACCATCAGCCCCTCGTTGCTCAGCCAGACTCCCAGCAAAGTGCTTCAGTGTCGCCTGGTGCGGATAAGTCCCAAAATAGTGAATCCTTAGCTATGAATGAACGGAGGATATTTGCTGGGAATGATCAGGGGGGTGCTGAACATCTTGGACTTGAAGGGTTGCTAATGGTAGAAGTGAGGGATGGTGCAGTTGATGGACAAGGTGTGGGTGGTGATAGTGAAGTGAGCCAAGTTGTGAAAGGGGCCATAACGACTGAAGGTGATGTTCTAGAAGTGCCTCGTAGACGTCAAATGTTGAGGAAAGGTTTACTAGGGGAGGAAGAGGAGAAGATCCTGCAGGAATATCTTCAGAGAAGCGACACTGCTGTCATCTTCCCGGAACCTGTTGAACAAGGTAAGTTCGGATCAAATACTTCGTTAAACCTATTCATCGTATACTGATCTTTTAAACGTGCGTCTTTTTTTTGTGGATTTATTAACGTTTTCTTGGACTTATGGGATGCATGCCTTGAAATTTCTTCCAGAAAAGCGTTGTGATGTACAAAGGCCATGTACAAATATTATTTGCATTTTTAACTGCAAGGCACTAAAATTCCATCGTCGATCTGTCATTTAAATTATAGGGAAGTAATACAACACCTGAATTGGTAGTTAGTTGTACAAAATGCATACACTTCGCGCACGGTTGAGGGCCGTTACTTGTATTATAGTCTAAAGACTACCCTCTCACTCTATTTTCCAACCCCTAGTATATACCTTAAAAAAGCTCTATCTATTGTTTGTATCATTGTTGAGATAGTTCCTGTCGTGAGCTTATACACGATAATTTTAACCATCAGTTGTAGAATCACTCCTAAGTCCAAATTCACATTTCAAATGCCTCTTCAATAAAACAAATGGGTCGATATTTTTAACCAGTGAGTAGTACGAGTTCATCTCTTGTTTCCCCAAAAACAGCAATGACGTCATAGACCCTCTAGTTTAAAGTGCGTGAGCTTATACTTTCCTTACCCAAATGTCAAACTTTGAATGTAAATAAACCCATTAATAAAATTTTTATTTTGCTGATTAACTATTTCTAAATGATAGTGCTTTCCCGGAGAATCTAATGACACCTCAAATTCCATTTCGACAACCAAAAGTGGACAGACCTGGTTCTTTCCTGTACCCTTCATATATAAACTGCTGTTGTTTTTCATGCGTTTAGACTTTCTGTTTTACTCAGCAACTTTTACAACTAATATTCTGTTTGCTGTTATCGAAAATTTTAAATGATATTTTATGATTAAATCAATGCTTTTAAATTTCATTACGAAACGGTATGACGAACATGTGTTATCACTACGGCTGGGATTTTTGTGTCCTCAGAACCATAGAATATGCAAAAATATGTGTGCAGTTATGATCTAAAATTTACTAAAATATGCACTGTAACATATATAAAACATGACATAAAATATTATAATTTATGTAATAATTTCAGTTGTAAAATCAATTAGTGAATCAATTCATGACGATTAACTATTTATTTAACAATAAAATGCCAAATGAGAAGCAAGCTGGCCAGTTATGGAATTTGATTGCTTTTTTATTTTATTGAAATTATCAATAGCTACCTGTTTGTCACAAGAAAATACATAATATATTTCTGCTAGGGTAGGCCCTATATACTTAAGGGAAAATTCGATACTCTGAATTGAAACGAAATAGGTAGAGGAAGTTAGATTTTACAAGAAACAAAATCTGAGAAATTTAACAACTCAAATAAACACGGAAGAAAGAAATTGTACAATGAGTCTTCCTTACTTTTAAAATAGAGTGAAAATATTACGAATATGACCAATTAAATGTTAATAATATGCTCTGTCACATACAATGGCCAAATGTGTATAAATAGACTAAACAAAATACTTTAATTCAATTATGTTGTTGTATAAAAGCATTTGTGTAGATTTAGAAACTTATCACTCTTACAAAAAAAAAAGCTGTATGAATAGGCCTATCATAAAAATGGCAGCCATAGTTATCACACATTGGTCTAGACCAGAGGTTCGCAACCTTTCGACTCGCGTACCCTTCTACAACGATCTGAGTTGGGTGGACCACTTGAATTTTAATTATACATACAGTAGACATGCATAAAATTTAATTCCAAACAAAAGTTTTATATAACCTTTAACCAATTCCTTAACGGTTAAAACCCGAAGTTACTCTAGTTACGACTTAAAAGTTCACAAACGTGTAGACCTAGTTGCAATAATAAATACAAGTTTTCGTATGTAATGCCACGAGCGATTTTCAAATTATCGATAAATTCACGACTCACGAAGTAAGCAGTGGAATTTATCTAGAGAATTTGGAAATAAAGAGTGGCATCGTTAGGACTATTTAACGAATAAAATTAAGCTGTTTACTCATTATTTAAGTATAGTTATTTTAAAATATGTACATATTTCAAGTAAACGGCTATGTTGAAAACAAATGAAAAACGTTTGGTAAGCTTCATTTGTTCATCACTACAACCAGATCATAATATTATTTATTGCCAAAGAATCGCAGAATTGTAAGAATGCCCCTAGTGGAGAAATTTATAACCAACATTAAGGTATTAATTAATTTTTTATGTCCTATGATGTAGATATTTCAATTATATTTTTCTGCAACGTTATTTCCTGGGAAATAATTCGTTTAAGAATGAGTGCAAACAGTGTTTTTTTGTGGTGGTATAATCAATTGCTACAAATATTTTATATTATTCTCCCGCAAGCACTATCTGTTTACATTCGTGCACTATGTATACAATCTGGTAGCCACATGTAGTCACTGCAAAATAATGCTATGACCTATTCAGAATGTTAAAAACGGGGAGCTTGATTTTAAAGTAATAAAATTAAACTGATAAAATAGAGGAGACTCTGATTGGTTGTATTAAAAAATCATTGAAATGTGATTGGTCATTGACTCCCATTTGGGGCATGAGTTAAATAGTCCTTGTAATTACTCACCACTTCCTTGGAATTCAGTGAGAAGGTTGCGCCTGCTTTTCATGGCCCAGAGCTTTGAAGTCAGGAACCACAGAAGTTAAATAAAGTCTCAAATCACTTTCAGCACAAAGTCTGTTTCTATATTTATTTTTTAAATAGGCATATGAAGAAAACGACTTTTCGCACAAATATGTTGATGAAAAGAGTAATAATGCCGTTATAGCTTATTCGATAACACTGTAACTACTTTAAACTTAATCAAAAACCAATTGACAAAATTGTATAACTTTTCTGTAACTAAAAATCTGTGGGAGAATCGAGAAACTTGCTCTTTTTCATTTACGCTTAATGTGGACTCTAAAATTGTTGACTCTTCGAAGGGATTGCGAACACAATTATTATTATTATTATTATTATTATTATTATTATTATTATTATTATTATTATTATTTTTTATATGAATATATATCATACAATATTGTTAAAAGCATCATTACTTATGGAGAAGAACTTTGCTCATTAACAACAAAAGCAAATAAGTATTTTTGGCAACGGAAATGGATTTTATACGAAGGGCCATCAATCATTTCAAGAAGAGAAACATTTAGGAACTCAGTTATAAGGGAGAAAATGAAGGACTGAAGACACTATTTTAGATTATATTAAAACTCTGCAATTAGGATGGTACGGACATGTCCAGCGAATGGAAGAGGATCGGCGACCAAAATCTGTTTTCGAATGGAAACCTGAGGGAAGACGAGGAAGTGGAAGACCTAAAACCTCCTGGGGTCAGGGAATATATTTGTACATGAAGGAGAAACATCTTCAACCAGGAGATTGGATGGACCGACAAAATTGGCTATTGGGAATCGGGCGACGTCAAAGACATTAATCAACCGATGAGCTATTATCTATCTATTATTATATATTATTATTATTATTATTATTACTACTACTACTATTATTACTACTACTACTACTACTACTAATACTACAATGCTGCAGAAATGAAGGAAACAATAATAGATCTAACCTCGAAACCCGCCATTACGGAAAAGTTTTGGCGAACCTCTTGAAATATTTCGCGAACCACAGGTTGGGAAATGATGATCTAGACGACGCTAAAAGTTACTTGTTCTCCGATCGAATATTCTCCGGTGGGATGGTGACATTGAATAGCCAAATGTTGTATTGTGACTGGTACTTGAACCTAATTTTATCTTGTTTTTACTAGTAAGACAGTATTCCATGGCCTACAAGCCTTAGCTCTAATGCAACACCTTCCAGTTGTATGTAATAGTGTATGTATGTAGCATATTGGAATTGGTTGTTTCTGGATTACATATATGGGAATCATTGTACCATGTCTTATCGAATTTTAAATCATATTCATTATATTGGATGATAATTCACATTTTGATTTTCCAATTTTTATTTTTTTATCTTGGCTATGTTCATGCCTCGCTATATAACTCGTTCGCTTTGAAGCTCAGTTAATGGAAACTGGGTCGTTACTGAAAAAAAAATTACTATTTCAGAACTAATTAAATGAAGTACTTGCTGTAAGAACTTAATTAACATGCATGCTGGACAATAGCAAAGTTTAACTATCGCTTGCGATAAAAATTTAAAATTACCAGCCATATTTTCAAAATTATATTAATATTTAAACGCCTCTGTTAACGAGCAAAGTAGATTAATAATCACAAAATTAAATTATAAAATTGACTACCTGTTAGGTTCAGTGATGTCAACTGATACAATTTTTAAAACGCTGTAGGCCTTTCGGAAACGGTTCCATTCTCAGCAGAAGGTTGCATTGCTCCTGACTTATTTATGATTATCTGGTAGAGAGAGCTGTATATATCAGGTATATTCTCGTTTAAAATGAAGTTTTTATCTATTTATTTTTCTTCTAGTATGTTTATGTTAGCTAGATTCCTCTCTCTCTCTCTCTCTCTCTCTCTCTCTCTCTCTCTCTCTCTCTCTCTCTCTCTCTCTCTCTAAAATAATATGAGGGCGTTTTCTATATTTTCCCATGTAATGTCGCTTAAGTAGCATGTTTGGTATTCCAAAATACCTTTTCGGAATTCTTGATCGTGTCTTGCAGTGTTTTTTCTCGATGTTTCATCACCTGCTGTGGGTGACATCTTCAGGAGAACTTATTTGATTCAACTCTTTGAAAATATATTTTGGAATATATAAAGATAGCCGTGAAAATCTTAATCATAAGTAATGCCACGAGTGATTTCCAATTGATTTGCAAATCAAGAGTGGCATTTGTTAGGACTATTTAACGAATATAATTAAGCTGTTTTCTCAAAAGTCATTATTTAAATATGATATAAAGTAAAATCTGTCTCCAGAATAAAATTTTAGAGAGATCCAATCAATTTAAATACCTTGGACATTATCTCTCTATCTGGGATGAAAAGATATCCCTGAAAAAATTACTAGTTATAATAAAAGTTTAGGAATTCTTAATCAAGTTATGAAACCATCCCTTGTACAAAAAAACACCAGATTACGTTTATATAACACTTTGGCTAGACCAGTGTTGACCTATGGTAGTGAAGCATGGACACTAAAAAGACAACATGGAAGCAGAATAACGGCTTGTGAATTGATATTCATGCGCAGAACAGCGGGTTACACCAGATGGGATCGGAAAAGGAACACCGATATCTTAAAAGAATTGAAGACTACGCCAATTTTGGAATATATTAAACAGTACCAACTAAATTGAAACACCATCTTGAAATAATGAGTTCAAATCAGATCCCCAAAGGTGTTTATAATTATATGCCAAGAGGACCATCCTATGAAACGCTGGAGGGAAAATTTTCTATAGGATCGTTACAGGCCTTGGCCTAATACTTGGAAGGAAGAAGAAGAAGAAGAGTTACCGATGTTTTAAAATATTTATACATCTAATGTAAACGGCTATGTTTGAAACAAAAAATGTGAGGTTTATATATATATATATATATATATTCACTGAAAGTTAATCATATTATTTATTGCGAAATAAGATCGCAATATTGTAAGAATGTACCCCAGTTGAAAAATAATAAAACACATCAAACTGTATATATAATAATCAACGTTATAGGTTATTAATTTATTTTTTAGTAAACAACTCAGTGAAATCAAGGAATCTGTTCATTATTTGTTATATTCAATGTATCTGTTGGAGAAAAATAATGCTCTGAGTTGTTCAGAATATTAAAAAGGAGGAGCATTCTTTATCACAAAAGCAGGAGCTGATAAAGAGAAATCGATAAAGAGCGAGGTGAAACACGATTGTCATTGGTTGTTAAACAAAATTCATTCAAACGTGGTCATTAACTACCATTTGGGGCATGAGTTAAATTGTCAGTTTAACATGTTTGGCATTGCTTGATTAATCTTCTGCATATTTAATAATTTTAAAATGTTCTTTAAATGCAATGTTAATGTTTATGGCGATTCTTCATATGTAGAATTTATTGCAATCCCTGCGTGCTAATTTTAATATTCCTTTATTCTTAAAATTATTGCTTTCTACTATGCTATTGTTTATTACGTTTTTAGTGTTAATAATAATAATATGACTATATAACTCATGGGAGTAAATTACCAATCACATTTAAATGATTTTTATTTACAACCAGAGTCGTTTTTCACCTCGATTTTATCAGTTTAATTTGATCACTTTAAAATCAAGCTCTTCATTTTAACATTCTGAATAGGTCATAGCATTATTTGTAGTGACTGCATGTGGCTACAGGATTATATATATATATATATATATATATATATGTGCACGAATGTTAACACATAATGCTTGCGGGACATAATATAAAAACATTTGTAGCAATTGATTATAAAAAAAAACACTGTTTGCACTTTCTTAAACGAATTATTCCCAGGAAATAACGTTTCAGAAAAATATAATTGACAATATTTATATCATAGGACATCAAAAATTAATTAATACCTATAATTTTGGTTATAAAATT
>JASPKZ010004292.1:0-22104 GCA_030220185.1 Diploptera punctata | reverse complement strand
ACTATCTTTTGTTTGTGTTTTCACGTCGGATATACGTGAATGTTATAATGAGAAGTTAGACTTCTAAACTGTCTTTTGTTTTGTTTCACACCCAAACAGTTGAATAGTATAACGAGGAGTTAGACTTGTGACTGTATTTAGTTTTTATTTCACATATAAACAGTTGAATAGTATAATGAGAGTTAGACTTATGATATCTTTTTTTTTGTTCTCCACATACTACAGTTGACTAGTATAATGAGAAGTTAGACTTCTGACTGCCTTGTGTTTTGTTTCACACACAAACAGTTTTGAATAGATAATGAGAGTTTAGACTTACGACTATCTTTTTGTTTTGTTTCACATAAAACAGCTGAATAGAATAATGGACGTTTAGACTTCTGACTGCCTTTGTTTTGTTTCACATATAATCAGTTGAATGGTATAATGAGAAGTTATACTTATGACATCTTTTTTGTTTTTGTTTCACGTATATCCAGTTGAATAGTATAATGAGAAGTTAGACTTTCTAACTGTCTTTTGTTTTGTTTCACACACAAACAGTTGAATAGTATACGAGCAGTTTAGACTTGGACTATATTTAGTTTTTTTTTCACATATACACAGTTGAATAGTATAATGAGAAGTAGACTTCTGACGATCCTCTTGTTTTGTTTTTACACACAACAGTTGAATAATGTATACTATCTGCATTGCAACCTTATCTTTTATTACATAGAAAATCCTGGCTCTAATAATTACATATATTTGCTTTTTGCTTATACTGGCTACAAATGCCTATGAATTAGAAACTTGTTTATCATATATGAAAATTTAGCATTACATATTTTTACATATTTTATAGATTTTTTATGTAAAAACTAAATATTCTGTCAATTTTTTTGAGTGGAACATAATTAATACAAGTATATGTGAGAATCTCAAAATTTAAAAACTCGCTATCGCTCGGTTTTTAAACATTTTCCTCGATTCTGTAAAATCCACTTCCCAACCTCCGCATGTATTAAACTATTAATGAAACCTGTCTCTACGAGTTATGTGATTGGAAGACGTCATAAAGGATACCAACACAGACCTCAGAATGTTAGTGGACATACGTCCAAGACTTACAAGCGGGCTTGAAACATCATGTTGAGAAGATCAAAACCTTTACGTAAGGGCTTGTGGTGCCTATAGATGAAGTATAAGAATTATTTTTTTTTTCGATTACAAGTTAATTTTTGCCCCTCCTCACAACTACTCTTCATAACATAATTTGTCAGTGGAATTTATACAAAGCAGAGGACATTAATTTGGCATACTTCAATTTATAACTCACTATCTCACTGACACTATCGAAAACCGTAGGTTCAGGGCCTAGCAGACTTAAATTCTCGATACATCCTTATTCTCAACATAAATTATTTCAAATCTTCCCCATGTATAATCCACTTCTCTCAAATTACGGTTAATGTTTATTCTCCTATCTCATTCCTGGTCGGAATGGGTAACTGTGGTACCTTCCCTCTGGTTTTCGTAAGGTGCTTCTAGTCACTCTATCATTCGTCATTTGTGCGCACCATGTCCTTGCCTATCACAGTCTGACAAGATTTAACTGTTCTTATTATATCTGGCTTCCTGTAAAGACCTATGTAGTTCATTGTTTATGTTAGTCTTCTTCCATCTCTACTTGTCCATCTCTCTTTGGTCAAAAAAATGGTCCAAAAAAATTCTAAGAACTTAATTCTCAAAGACTCGTAAGCTTTTGTCCTCCCTTAAAGTAAGAGTCCATGTTTCACCTCCATATAATAAACTGTAATAGAAAAAACAGTTTTTATATATTTTCAGTTTACGTTTTTACGAGAAGATGGGAAGACAGAGTTCCTACAAAGCATAATACCATGTACTTACCAACTGATCCTATGTTTATATCTTTTTGCCCACGTCTTTCATATGTCTTATTTTTTCCTAAACATGGACTCTTATGTTAAGGGATGGAAGGGAGATACGAGTATTGAGAATAAATTCTAGGAACATTTTGGACCAAAGAGAGATGAACAGACATGTCAATGGTGAAGACTACTTAACAATGAACTACATGGTCTTTATAGGAAGCCAGATATAATAAGAACAGTTAAGTGTCGTAGACTGCGATGGACAGGGTATGTGGCAACGTATGGAGCAATGAAAGAGTTGCTTGGAAGTTCTTGTCGTAGAATCTGAGGGGAAAACGTCCAGTTGTTAGACCAAGATGAGGTGGGGAGAGTAACATTAACTATGATTTGAGGGAAGTAGATATACAGGGAATGATTAGAAAACATTATCCCAAGATAGGGATTATGGAGAGTTATCTTCCGCGCGGCCATTGAACCTACAGGTTCGATGAGAATCACTCAGTTAGTTAGTTATTTGAGAACAAACATTCTCTATTCTATAGTAGTATTCTGTCCGAGGGCAGGTCTTTCACTGCGTTCATAGCATTTTCATGTTATGTTTTTGCCAGCTTTACTAGGGAAATTGTAGGTGTGGTAGCTTCCCGTTGTTTTGATGATGATGATGATGATGATGTCTGGATGTTTTTCGAGGACCGTTGGGCACTAAGCTTCCTGACATTTGTCTTACTGTTGAGGAAATCCCCCCCCCCAAAAAAAAACTCTCAGCGAAGAATATACATTAAGAATTTCACCACATTAAGTGCATCTTTTAAATTTATTCTGGAGACATTTTTCTCTATCTCTACCACAGACAGTAATATACGAGTACAATGTTAATTGTATTTAATGTATAGGAATGTTACTAGTTTTTTTCTCCTATTGAATTGAAGGGACCAATAAGATTGCTGCATTGTAATGTAGGTATGAGGCGATTGGCTGTTGTTTATAATAGCAACACTGGCGTTCTTTTCTTTGCGTGATGTCTCAAATTACAACGCGGACGCTGTTATCCGGTCTTTACAACTGATCTTAGAGAACGGGTGACGTAATAACAACATAATTAATGTACCTATAATTTCAAAAGAAGTCCGCCATCTTGTGGACTTTCTGCGTCAAGAAATCTTAACTTTATATCACCCTGAATAATTAATATTCATAAATTGAAAGACGGAATTCAAATACTTAGGAACAATAATTACAAACAGGATGAGGTGGGCAAAAAAATTAAACATAGACTCAATTTTGTAAATATATGGTATTATGCATTGTAAAAACTCAGTCTTCCCATCTTCTCTTAAAAACATTAAACTGACTATTTAACTCATGCCCCAAATGGGAGTCAATGACCAATCACGTTTCAATGATTTCTGTTTTACAACCAATCAGAGTCGTGTTTCATCACCAAATATTTATCATCAGTGTTATAATTACCATATTAAAGAAAGCTCCTCCTTACAATATTGCGTTCCTTTGGCAATAAATAGTATGATCTGGTTGCAGTGATAAACAAAAGAAGCAGTAGAAGCGTACCTATCGTTTCTCATTTGTTTTCAAACATCGCCGTTTACATTAAATATATACATATTTTAAATAACTATAGTTAAATAATGATTTGTGAGTAAACAGCTTTAATTTGTATTCGTTAAATAGTCCTAACAAATGCCACTCTTGATTTCCAAATTCTCTAGATAAATTCACTCCTCACTTCGTGAGTCGTGAATTTATCGATAATTTGGAAATCACTCGTGGCATTACTTATGAAAATATATAAAACTGCTATTCTCCCATTTATATTATATGGATGCGAAACATGGAGTCTTACTTTAATGGGAGGGAGAAAAGCTTGCGTGTATTTGAGAATAAAGTTCTTAGGAACATTTTTGGACCAAAGAGAGATTAAAGACAGGCAATTGGAGAATACTAAAAATCAGTGAGCTATATGGTCTTTATAGGAAGCCAGATATAATAAGAACAGTTAAGTCTTGTAGACTGTGATAGGTAGGACATGTGGCACGAATGACGAATGATTAGAGTGACATGGAAGCACCTTGTAGAAAACCAGAGGGAAGGTAACCCAGTAGGTAGGCCAGGAATGAGATTAACCATGATTTTGAGGAAGAGTGGATTTATACAGGGGGATTATTTGAAATCATTAATGCTGAGAATAAGGATTTTGTATCGAGAGTTTAAGTCCGCGAGGCCATGACACCTACGGTTTCGATAATGCCCAGAGAGAGATAGTGAGTTATAAATTGAAGTATTCACAAATTAATATCTCATTTTTTGTATAATTCCACTAACAAATTTGTTATGAAGAGTACATTGTGAGGAGGGGCAAAAATTAACTTGTAATCACAAAAAAATATATATAATTAAATTATTTTACTTCATCTAGGCCTATATGCAGCACAACTCTCTCCTTTAAAAGTTTTGACCTTCTCAAACATGATGTTTCAAGCCTGTAAGGTCTTGGACGTATGTCCACCAAACATTCTTGAGGTCTGTTTGTTATCCTTTATGACGTCTTCCCATCATATGATCTTGTGGAGACATGGTTGCCATTAATAGTACGAGTATATAACGATGCGAGGTTGGGAAGTGGATTTACAGAATCGAGGAAAATGTTTAAAAACCGAGCGATAGCGAGTTTTTTAATTTCCGAGATTGTTTTAAAACACTTACAAACGTGCGTTGTATATTATCTTTTACGCGATGGTGTTTTCAAAATAATAAATAATAGTAAAATAATAACATCTTTGTTGGAAATATTTGCGTTCATTATAAACAATTGACTAACGTTAACAGTGTGGGAAATGTTTGTTTGTTGAAACAACAGGAGGCCGTGATACCAATTAGTTGTATTATTATTATTATTATTATTATTATTATTATTATTATTATTATTATTATTATCATTACTGTAATTATTATTATTGTTATTATCGTATAAAATGTTGTTTGTACGTGAAATTTACATTGCTACATTTAATGTATCTTTCACTGTTTATAATTAGTATAGTGTATATCTATATTTGTCAAATATTTATTTGTATTTGTGCTGGTTGAGTTAAAGAGAGGGCCTTATGGCCTTAACTCTGCCAGAATAAATAAAGTATTATTATTATTATTATTATTATTATTATTATTATTATTATTATTATTATTATTAATTATTATTAATACAATGACAGGAGACCGTGAGACTCCCCCCTTAAAAATAAAACTTTATAAGGATAATGAAAATATCTGGAATTTTAACAAATTTTATAATCTGCTAACTTATCTCCTTAGCGGTTTAATTCCGTTTATACGAGTATTTCTTAGTTTATGTAGTTTACATAAAACATTACATTTTCATTGTAAAAATATTGATCTTCAAATCTAGTGATAAAATGGCGGCAAGTAAGTATTTATTGTTTTATATTGTTTCAAATAAAGTTCAGTTCATTTAAAATGCAGTGATTTGTTTCTTATAATGTATATTAACACTACCTTTTGGATATTTTTTTTTGTATATATAGGCTATTGCATGTAGTATATTTTCGATGAACAAAAGCAAGACACAAATTATGTCTAATGGTCCGGAAAACCCAATCAAAGTCGATGGAATGGATCTTCAATATGTAAGCGAGTACATATACTTAGGACAACTACTCTCCTTCCATCAGAAAGTAGAGAAGGAAATAAGCAGAAGAATAGCTCTCGCCTGGAAGGCGTTCTGGTCACTGAAATTTATATTGCTGGACAAGTCACTCAACCGGAAACTCAAAATGGAAACACTACAAACCTGTGTTCTTCCAACACTGTTATATGGCTGCCAAACTTGGAATCTTACTGCCAAACTGAAGTACACACTCCAAGTATGCCAAAGGAAAATGGAGAGGAAAATCTTAGGCATAACTCTGAAGGACAGAATCTCGAATACAACACTTCAAGCGATATCCTCAACAACTGATCCCGCACAACAAGCCATCAGGAAAAAATGTAAGTGGGGAGGCCACGTCGCAAGAATACAGGACGACAGGTGGACAATAAAAACAACCATGTGGGACCCGTACACAGGCAAGAGACAGCGCGGAAGACCAAGACGACGATGGGCTGACATCTTCAAAGAACGAGCAGGGGCGCAATGGTCCAGAGTCGCCAGATGCAGGAAAAGCTGGAGAACGATGGAGAGACAACTGTGCATTAACTAATCACAGAACAGACAGTGTATACAAACCAAGTGCTACATCCAAGTCAACTTCTCACCACGGAGTAGCTCACCGGGTGACACTCTCAAATAGAGCTTAACCCCTGTACAGGGAGGCCTTTGCCCTAAAGGGACATATCAGGCTTTATTTATTTATTTATTTATTTATTTATTTATTTATTTATTTATTTATGTAGTAGGCTATATAAGAGGGCAGTGGTTTTACTTCTCACGCGCGTGTTTATAATATGTAATATTACAGTATAGTTATTTAAGTTGGCAACCCCGAAATATAGAAAGTTGAACTTTTAATCATGGTCGGCATTGCTGTAAGTACGACAAAACGCATTATCGCGCAAAAATATTATTTTGATCGTTCTATCATTTGGCATTCAGTTAACATGTCTGTATCATACTGGTTTCTGAGCTAAAATAAAATTAATAATTGTTTCATTTCTATCAGATTTTTTGGTTCCATATTATCTTTAATTCTCTAGGATCCGTCAATTTTTTGGTAGGGCAAAATATTCGTCTCAAAATTTCCTTTTGAATACTAGCCACATGGAGACTGGAACCAGCGCAAATCCCGTATCTATGCGCCGAGGTATGTTGCCTTAACCACTCGGCTATGGCGCGAGACACTTTATTAAATAAGGAAATATTTAATGTCATAAAATATATATAATTTCTTCTTCTTCGGCTTTCTCCCACTTTAGGTTTGCCGTCTTCAGTTTCCATTTATTGATATCATTCCAATCTCCTTCTTCCAAATTCCTATCATCCATTATAATTCTGGCACAGGTTTTCTATTTCCATCTTGGTCTGCCACGTTTATTTCTTACAGGGGGTGAGTACTAGTATATATTTTTGGCCATCTTTCATTTTCTATTTTTTGTACATGGCCATACTATTTAAGTATATAAATTAAGAACGAAAATAAATATATTTCGGACAGGTTAAAATAATGGTTGAAGACTTAAATTCAGAAAATTACTTAGAAAGAATGCCGAAAGCTGGAGAAAAGAAAAAAACACGAGAACAATGGATGGATGGGATTCAAGAGGAGTATGAATAGAATAGAATTGACGAAAATATAAGCACAAGACAGAAATGTTTGGAAAAATTAAGTTAGTTTGGATTGAGGGTAAAACTACTGTAGTGTAGGAAAAATAACTAACAAAGAAAACATAGGCCTAATAATAGGCCTACATAACATTGTATTTTTATGATTGTTTCCTTGTGTAGCTTTTTTTATTATTATTTCTGGATTGTTTCTATTATATACACAGGTATCTTCAACCAACATATTTTATAAATGTATTTACTTTACGATACATACTTCCTAGAATCAAAACTCAGAAATTTATTATATATTTGTTCTATAGATGTTACAAAAAATGTACCTTCTAGCACTCGTTGTCTAAGGTTATAATCTATAATCAACCTAAGTGTTTTTTTTTCGTTTTTGTCATACATATATATCTGTATAGGCCTACATAAATGCCATCTAACATTGGATACCTAAGAAACTACTATGTAAATAATATTTTTTTTAAATTTAGGAATATTCCACAATACAGTGTTTCTCCTTCAACCCAAAGTGATTTGTCGCCAGAGGTTCCAGTCTAAACAACCTTCTTCTCTCAAATCTCTAGCTTCCATACTTCCCTTCACTCCATCCATCCATCGTTCTCTAGGTCTGCCTCTTCCACTTCTTCCATTAGGGATCTTACTGGTTCTCTATTCTTCCATTCTTATGAGGTGTCCATACCATCTCAAACGTTTTTCTTCTATTTTTTCTATTATGTTTTTTGCAACTTTCATAATTTCCCTTATTGTGCTGTTTCTGGCCGTATCCCTTTCTTGAAATTCTTGTCGATCGCCTTCAAAATGTAAATAATAATAATAATAATAATAATAATAATAATATAATAATAATAATAATAATAATATAATAATAATAATAATAATAATACAATTTGGTTCTTACTAAAATATTAATATGAATAATTTGAAATATAATTATATATCTGATACATAATTATTACCTGAGATAGAGAGACCTTTGTTGCAAGATATCACCTGATAACTATTTTGAATTTTACTAAATTTACATTTATTAAGGAAGCAATGTGTTAAAATTAACAATTTTTTGACTAAAAGTCACAATTTTTGTTAGGCCTATTTGCAGGAAAAAATATTTACCTTTTCTTACATATTTCAAAGTTTCATAAACCTATGACACTTAGAACATGGTGTAATTACGTCTTATTTAACTGCACTATATAAATCCCCATTAGCTGCAATGGTAATATTGTAGTTTATGGGTATTATTTTCCTAGTCTGTCAAGTTTAGAATTGTCTCTTATTATAAATTCTCTTGGTACCTGATCAGACTTTTTATAGTCGATTTTAAAATTACTATACTTTACATGCATGAAAACTTTAATTTTATTTTCATATTTCTATATAAAGCGCATTTTGTTTTATTCAAAATCTATCTTCTCCTACAATTTTTACAATACGGGTTTGAAAATTTTACAGAATGTTCTGGGCACTCTAATTAATGAAATGAGGTTGTCATAATATGTTATATATCAAAAATGTATCAAAATAAAAAATAAAACATATGACGATCTATACTAAAAATATTTAAAAAATGAATGTCGAGTAGGCCTATATTGTTTTTCATCTCTCGTAGGAAAATAATGAAAATTTTGAATTAAATATGTTATTATTAGAGCTAGGATTTTTATGTAATAAAAGATAAGATTGTAATTCAGTTAGTATATATTATTCAACTGTTTGTGTGTGAAACATGACAAAAGACAGTCAAAAGCCTTACTTCTCATTATATTATTCAACTGTTTATATGTGAAACCAAAACAAAAAACAGTCATAAGTTTAACTTCTCATTATACTACGTTGCTATCTTAATGTTTGTCCTGGTGAGTGGAACAGAAGGCCACATGGCCTTAACTCCACCAGGCTAAATAAATCTATCTACATACAAATCCGAGCACTAATTACACTGGGCAACAATGATTTTATTGCATGGAACGTCTGAACGTGTCTAGAGTGAAACGACCCACAACATCCAGATTTGAACTCAGAAAAATCCTATGACGTCACATTTTCTCACATATTATAGTTTACGAATTTCCATTATGTGGAATTTTCTGAAAAACCATGTTTCACAATACCTGCAAATTTATGTTTAAGTCTAATTTTGTTTCTAGGTTGAAACTTACCGAATCCAGATTTGAACTCAGAAAAATCCTATCACATCACATTTCCTCCGAAATTATAGTTATGACCCTACCGAATGGAGACTTTTTATTGATGCGTCAAAACGCAGTTTGAAGGGTGTCCTCCTACAAATGGGAATTTATTGCTTCACTTCCAGTTAGTTACTCAATGATTCATAAAGAGTCTTATTAAAATCTGAAACTACTGTTGACCAAGACAAAATATGAAAAACATAAATGACAAATATGTGGAGATATCAGAGTTATCTCACTCTTTTGGGTCAACAGTTAGGTTATACAAAATATCAGTGTTTCATTTGAGAGTGAGACAGTCGGGCAAAGGCACAACATTGGATTAAGAAAGAATGACCCCAAGACAATGGAATGTTGGTTCAAAAAACATTAAGAAGAAGATTTTTATTGAGGCATCTGATTTTCTCTTACCTCTCTCCATATTACGTTAGGGCTCATAAAACAATTTGTCAAGGCCTGGACAAGGAAGAGCATTGCTCCTTGTACATTAGTGAAAAGTTCCCAGGTTTAAGCAATGCAAAAGTGAAAGAAGGTACATTTACAGGCCCGGATATAAGGTAGCTGCTACGTGATGATACTTTTGAAAGTAAAATTAATTCGAAAGAGTTGTTAGCATGGCAAACATTCCGAGACGTTATTACAAAGTTTCTAGGTAATATAAAGGACCCACATTACAAACACTTGGTAAATAAAATGTTGAATGCATTCAAGGAACTTGGATGTAACATGAGTCTCAAGGTCCACATGCTACATTCTCATTTGGAGTACTTTCCCGAGAATCTGGGGACTACAGTGAAGTACTTTGGGATAGATTCCATCAATATCTCAAGACACCAAGGCAGGTGGAGTACCACAATGCTCGCCGACTACTCTTCATGATGAAGAAGGAAACTCCTAGAAGTGTTTATAAAAGGAAGCCAACAAGAAAAAGCTTCTCATGAAAAAAAAAAATTGAATACTGAAGATTAACTGTACTCTTTATCACTATATATTAATTTGACAATATTTAGTCATTTCTAACAGTGAGTGCATTATTATCTTACTTAAAACATCAAAAAAGAAGTTTGTCTTAAAATCGCTGCATTTGTGCATTGAGCGTTACACTTATCTCTGTTTTGCAAAAAATCCTGACGTGATACAAGGAACCCGTTTACAGGTTCGGTTTCAGCACACCTGAAATATATTAAGGCATATCTCAAAGTCTATGCAATGATCTGGAATTCTTGCCCATTATACACATGTTATTGAGCCTAAATATATTTTGTTAAACATTTTACCTCGGATGTGACAATGGAGATAGATTTTGAAAAAAGCGTGTTTTGTTATAAAACTAAAATTTGAATAATTTAAGAACTATTGATGCTACAGATATGACACTTAGAGATTTCATGATCAACCAACATGGATACACACACCAAAATGAAATTTCTATCAATAAAATTGTGGAAAATAGGAATTTCACCATTGCCCTCCTTTAAGCCAGAGTTCAGTATCAGAATATTAGTAAATTCAGAACTGAAAGTACCAGGCACGTAAATAACAAGCAGTGCTGCACAAATAATATTATTAATTCACTCCTTGATATATGTAAAAAATTTAAATAGTATTTCATCTAAAAAAAGATGTAATTTAGGTTAACATTATTGTAGTAATTCTAGATACAAGTTTTGCTCTCATATTTTGCATGCAATATACTTTTAAAATTACGTTATTTTTATTTCCTATTTCGTTTTCATGTTTACTGCATATGTACAACATATAATATCATTAACTATGTATTTTTTTATTTCGATTTTTGTTACTGCGCCCGAGCAAGGCCTACTGCTCATTGAGGTGTATTAAAAAAGAAATAACTTACAATATAAGTCGGCTGCGGTAGACTAGTGGTTATGCTCCTTGCCTCTGGTCCCGAGGGTCGCGGGTTCAAACCCGGCCGGGGTCGATGGATTTTTTTAGGATGGAAAAATCCAAGGAGCAGGTCCTCCGGGAAGGACTTTAAGCCGTGGGTCCCGAGTCTGAAGATTTTCAGGCTCGTAAAAGATCCTTAAGCCTGAATGAAAAGACCTCTAAGCAAAATTTACCGAATTTTCCCGTCCTAGTACTACCTTGGTTTCCTAGATGTCAGTATGAGGCGGAACGTTGACCACAGACTACTCAAAATGACATCTATACGAAAACAAGTGTAACTAAATTAGTATGGTTCAAATTCTTCCCTGTAGGGGGAGAGCGCCTAAATCTCTGTAAAGGGAAAACATCATCATCATCATCACTCCAGGGATTAGGCAATTGCCCGTTCCGACTTCATAATGCATCAGCCCAACGTCTTCTAGGTCTTCCAACATCACGTCTTCCTCGTGCTTGATAATTTCTTGCTAACAATGGATATCTCTCCTTACTCATTCCATCCATATGATCAATCCATTTCTGTCTGTAATACGTGACTTTATCCAATAAAGGCTGTACTTTCAATTCTTCTCTTATATCCTCATTTCTTATTCTATCAAGTCTTGTACATCCTTTTACTTGTCTTAGGAACCTCATCTCCGCAGGCTGTATTCTATCCTTCTGTTTTTTCACTGGAGCCCAAGTTTCACATCCATACAATATTGTGGGAAAACATGGGCTTGCAATTACAATTTACTTACAATATAAGTAAATATATACATTCATTTATTTAGCAGATTTCAAAACATCCTGTGTACAATTAATCTACTGTCATTCTTCTCCCACATCTTTCTGTCCTTCATTAAACATCTTCTGGCCCTACAGGTTGACAGTCGATGTATCAGACAGATACCTGATTGATTGAAAATTTTGCAAAGTTAAAAAGAAGAAAATATAAAAAATAAACTAGTAAATACCCGGCGTGCGTTGCTACGCCTACACAATATATGAAATATTAAAGGTTAATTAATTTGTAATGTATATGTTGAAATGAACCAAACATGGCGGTTGCTAGTCAGTTTCCGATTTCGAATTTAAGGTAAACTTCCACTTTTGACTGTCGGAGTTTGCTCATTTTTGGATAATACCTACCTCGGTTTATTTAAATAGGATATACCGAGTTTCATTGTGAAAAATCGAAAATTGTGACCGCTAGAGCGATTTTTAAATTTTCATTTCTGATGAACTCCTACACCTAATGGTTTTAGAGACTCTAATTGTGAATCTAAACTTTCCAGGGACCCACTCAAATACACACACAAAATTTCATTAAAATCGGCCCGTCGTTTAGGAGGAGTTCAGTGACATACTCATGTACAGAAGAATTAGGCCCTGTATATAATACTTACTTACTTACTTACTCACTGGCACTATCGAACCCGTAGGTTCATGGCCGCACGGACATAAAGCTCTCCATACATCCCTATCCTGAGCTAATGCTTTCCAATCATTCCTGTATAATGTACTTCCTCAAATCATAGTTAATTGTTGTTTGCTCCCACCTCTATTCTTGGGCTACCAACTGGGGTTTTCCTTCTGGCTTTCCTACAAGAGTTTTCCATGCACGTCTTTCATTCCCCATACGCGCAACATGTCCTGCCATCGCAGTTTACGGGATCTGAGCCTTTGGCAGGGGATCCCTGAAGTAGTCCCGGCCCGGGAGAACCGAAAGGGGGACTATTTGACCTCCGGAAAATTTTACCCCAGTAGAACCCATGTCCGCATTTCTTGACGGTTGTATTTTTACGGTGAAAGATCGTCACTCTTTCGACCAAGGTACTTATTTCGTCTGGCTTATCACCTTCGACCAGTCCTGGCATGGGTAACCCTATCGCTGCAGCAATTGCTACCGGCCTGCCATAGCTCTCAGGATCATTTAAGCACACAAGCCACTCCACCACGACAAGGTAAAAGATACCATGGAGGGCCCTGTATATAATTATAAAGATAAATGAAACAATAGAAATATGTGATTATTCTTTGTAGGTTATTATGCGCAGTATATAAATTAATGTGTTCTTTACATAAAGTAAGTCATTGAAACCAGAGATAAGAATCCCTAATTATATCTCTTCATATCACAGGGGTTATCGTAACTCCACCTTCCAGGTGCTCTAAACCTAAGAAATTGACAACCTGGTGGCATCGGACAAAAATAAACAAAGTGGTTTAAAGTGAATTTCTGACGTTGTGTTTCGATTGATTATTCTAACAGCCCTTTTTTATCGATTTTTTTTTCGAATAATTATGGATTGTTCCTCGACCAAATTCCAACATTTCAAGTTCTTAATGTTATAGAAAGCGGTTTACAGAGAGTTTTCTTTATTTCCACTAAATAGGCTATTCTAATAGTTATTTTCCTTACAAACATTTTTGAAGTAATTATGGTAACCCCAGAACAAAAATTTCCACAGTTCAATTGGACTCTATCTGTCTCTCTTACTCATTATAGAGTTGAAAAAATATGTCCCCTAATATAGGCCTAGGTATGCGATGGCCAAATTATTTAGAAGATAATATAGACTGATTAGATCTGATTTTAAAAGAAGGAGATAGAAAAATAAAAGCATGTGACGAATAAGTATATTTGGGAACAAAAATTATTGCAGATGGAATCGTGATGCTGAAATTAATGACAGGATAAATAAGGGTTATATAAAAATTTAAAGAGTATTTTATGGGATCAGTAGATATGTTCTAAAACAAAAACATGCATTTTTACGTAGAATAATGAGTTAAGTGACAAACGGTGCAGAAACATGGGAATTAAAATCTAGAACATAAGTAAATTAAAATTCTGCAGAAGTGGATTTTTTGGTGGTGGTCAGCTGGAATTTCTAGAAGAAATAAAATAAAAAATACAGTGTAGTTATAAAAAGGTAAATGTTCAACCTTCAATTTTGGATCTCATAAAAGCAAATAATTAAAGTATAAAAATAATGGCAGAAGACAGAATTCCCAAGAACAATACTAGAATGGGTGCCACTTAGTAGAAGAAGAAAAGAAAAGTATGGCTTAAAGTAACGTGAATTGATGGAGTTTTGATCAGCATGAGGGGAAAAATGTTTGAACCATGGAGATTGGAATGACAGAGAGACGAGGAGGAGAGATGACAGTAGGTTGATTGGACATAGTAAGATGTAAAACTAACTAACTCACTCACTGAAACCAACTGGAGCCCTACTAATTAATTTTATAATCATACCGTCTATACTGTAGGAACATTTTTATCACTATCGAACCCGTAGGTTCATGGCTCTCCATACATCACTATCCTGAGCCAATATTTTCCAATCATTCCTAGTATACTCTATTTCCCTTCAAATTATAAAAATGCTAATACATAAATACTATTAGCTTTTCGAGGGTGTGAGCCACTAAGACTAAAGTTTCAATTAGAGAATAAAATAATAGAACAAGTGAGCCATTTTAATTATCTGCGATACAAGGTAATTATATGTGTGGCGCCATAAAAGGAAGTCTCAAAGGAACTAGAAAGGAGACATTTTTACAATTTTATACAATAATGGCGGTTCCACAACGCTACGGTATGGATCGGAACATTTGGGCCGTAACCAAAAAACCAGGAACGAAGATAGAAACGTCAGAAATGAGGTTTCTGAGGAATGTAGCTGGTTATACAATAATGGATCAAAGGCGAAGTGAGGATATCACGAAGAGAACTGAATTTATTTCAAACTATTAGATAGAATTGCACAATACAGAGATGAATGGATGGACCATAACAATAGAATTCCGAAACAGATTCTTCATTACAAACCACTAGGACGAGAAATGTTGGAAGACCCAGTAAAAGATGGATAGACCAATTCTAACATGAGATCGGAACAGACCTTAAGGTCTAATCCTTGATGATGATAATATGATAAAAATAGTATTATTACTTAGCTATTTTAGACATAAAAGGGACATAAATGCATCTTAAAAATATTAAATTAGAATTTTATGAGAGTGGGATTTTTTTTGTTACAAGGGAAAAAATCCACATCCTTCGCAGGAAACAAAGTTATTACTGTCCGACAAGTAAAACTTTTTCCATAACCAAGTAGCATAAAGTCTGCGGAAGCACAAAAATATAAACAAACGTAATAAAAACTTTTAAATAAAACGTGTAAACGACAAGAATAGGTGAGCTCAACTCTCCAATGTTCACGCTTTGTTCTGTTTGCTACCCTGAGAAGATATAAGAAAAAAATATAAAAAAGTTAATTTATTTGTTGGGCACTTCCTTAGTTGTAGTTGGTCCGGAGACCGTCACGGCCAGTGAACATGGCAGGGAGAAACTAGGAGGCCGTGGAAAATGTATGAGATGTTCCCACAATGCGGTCAACAACTCTCTCTGAAACAATAAAATATTACGCTAATTTGTTACATTTCTCTAAACTCTCAGGTAAAGTTATACTTGCATGAGTATAGAATATATTTCCTCTTGCACAAATAATAAAGTTAATTGTTGATTTTATTTATTTCATTTGTTTTTTTTTCAGAAGGCGGCTTTGTATTGACAAAGAATGAATGTGCTTTTGGTGAACATAGAAAAGTTGCAGGTAGAGACGCAAAGTGCCAGGATTCGTAAGCAAAACATTTAATTTAATTTAAATTAAGTTTATTTAATTAAATTATGCAATATTAATTTTATATGAACTAAGCACGGAGTAAAGTTAGAGTAATTGATTGTAGATTCTAATTGTAGTAATTAAACAATAGGCCACAATTTTTAGCGTAACTAATTAATTGTTAATCTTAAACCCAATGGTTCATGGCCGCACGAACATCCTATCCTGAAAGAATGTTTTGTAAACACTCCCTTTATTATATTAAATTAATGTTGGAAAGTAAACATTATGAGGTATAATCATTAAAATTCATCGGAGAACATTTTGTTTAATCAACTCACCTCATAGGATTCATTCTTCCATGATACCGCGGTTTCAAACACAGTCGTGTTCATCCTCAGCCATAACTCCGACTCGGAGTGTTTGAAACCGCGGTATCATGGAAGCATGAATCCTATGAGGTGAGTTGTTTAAACAAAATGTTCTCCGATGAATTTTAACTTTATTATTATTTTCTTCTCTTAAAATATGCTTCAAAATCATTTTCTCATCTCATTCTTGACCTATTTTCTAGGTGCTTTCCCTCTGGTTCCCTTACAAGAATTTTCCGTCTCCACATTTCATTTCCAATTCGGAGTGTTTGAAACCGCGGTATCATGGAAGCATGAATCCTATGAGGTGAGTTGTTTAAACAAAATGTTCTCCGATGAATTTTAACTCCTTCTATTATTTGCTTCTCTCAAAATATGCTTAAAAATCATTTGTTCATCTCATTCTTGGCCTATTTTCTCGGTGCTTTCCCTCTGGTTTCCTTACAAGAATTTTCCGTCTCCACATTCCATTTCCAATTCGGAGTGTTTGAAACCGCGGTATCATGGAAGCATGAATCCTATGAGGTGAGTTGTTTAAACAAAATGTTCTCCGATGAATTTTAACTCCTTCTATTATTTGCTTCTCTCAAAATATGCTTAAAAATCATTTGTTCATCTCATTCTTGGCCTATTTTCTCGGTGCTTTCCCTCTGGTTTCCTTACAAGAATTTTCCGTCTCCACATTTCATTTCCAATTCGGAGTGTTTGAAACCGCGGTATCATGGAAGCATGAATCCTATGACGTGAGTTGTTTAAACAAAATGTTCTCCGATGAATTTTAACTTTTTTATTATTTGCTTCTCTCAAATATGCTTCAAAATCATTTTCTCATCTCATTCTTGCCTATTTTCTAGGTGCTTTCCCTCTGGTTCCCTTACAAGAATTTCCGTCTCCATATTTCATTTCCAATTCGGAGTGTTTGAACCGCGGTAATCATGGAAGCATGAATCCTATAGGTGAGTTGTTTAAACAAAATGTTCTCCGATGAATTTTAACTTTATTATTATTTTCTTCTCTTAAAATATGCTTCAAAATCATTTGTTCTCTCATTTTCTTGACCTATTTTCTAGGTGCTTTCCCTCTGGTTCCCTTACAAGAATTTTCCGTCTCCACATTTCATTTCCAATTCGGAGTGTTTGGAAACGCGGTATCATGGAAACATGAATCCTATGAGGTGAGTTGTTTAAACAAATAATTTTCTCCGATGAATTGTAACTCCTTCTATTATTTTGCTTCTCTTAAATATGCTTAAAAAATCATTTGTTCATCTCATTCTTGGCTATTTTCTCGGTGCTTTCCCTCTGGTTTCCTTACAAGAATTTTCCGTCTCCACATTTCATTTCCACTTCGGAGTGTTTGAAACCGCGGTATCATGGAAGCATGAATCCTATGAGGTGAGTTGTTTTAAACAAAATTTTCTCCGATGAATTTTAATACTATTACTTCTATTATTTGCTTCTCTCAAAATATGCTTAAACAATCATTTGTTCATCTCATTCTTGGCCTATTTTCTCGGTGCTTTTCCCTCTGGTTTCCTTACAAGAATTTTCCGTCTCCACATTTCATTTCCACTTCGGAGTGTTTGAAACCGCGGTATCATGGAAGCATGAATCCTATGAGGTGCGTTGTTTAAACAAAATTTTCTCCGATGAATTTTAACTCCTTCTATTATTTGCTTCTCTCAACATATGCTTAAAAATCCTTTGTTCATCTCATTCTTGGCCTATTTTCTCGGTGCTTTCCTCTGGTTTCCTTACAAGAATTTTCCGTCTCCACATTTCATTTCCCATTCGGGGTGTTTGAAACCGCGGTATCATGGAAGCATGAATCCTATGACGTGAGTTGTTTAAAAAAAGTTTAATGTTCTCCGATGAATTTTAAAACTTTTTTTATTATTTGCTTCTCTCAAAATATGCTTCAAATCATTTTCTCATCTCATTCTTGACCTATTTTCTAGGTGCTTTCCCTCTGGTTCCCTTACAAGAATTTTCCGTCTCCATATTTCATTTCCAATTCGGAGTGTTTGAAACCGCGGTATCATGGAAGCATGAATCCTATGAAGGTGAGTTGTTTAAACAAAATGTTCTCCGATGAATTTTAACTTTTTTTATTATTTGCTTCTCTCAAAATATTCTTCAAAATCATTTCTCATCTCATTCTTGACCTTATTTTCTAGGTGCTTTCCCTTGGTTCCCGTAGAAGAATTTTCCGTCTCCATATTTCATTTCCAATTCGGAGTGTTTGAAAACGCGGTTATCATGGAATGCAATGAATCCTATGAGGTGAGTTGTTTTTAAAACAAAATGTTTTCCGATGAATTTTAACTTTATTATTATTTTCTTCTCTTAAAATATGCTTCAAAATCATTTTCTCATTCTCCTTCTTGACTATTTTCTCTAGGTGCTTTCCCTCGGTTCCCTTACAAGAATTTTCCGTCTCCACATTTCATTTCCAATTCGGAGTGTTTGAAACCGCGGTATCATGGAAGCATGAATCCTATGAGGTGAGTTGTTTAAACAACAAATGTTCTCCGATGAATTTTAACTCCTTCTGATTATTTGCTTCTCTCAAAATATGCTTAAAAAAATCATTGTGTTCATCTCATTCTTGGCCTATTTTCTCGGTGCTTTCCCTCTGGTTTCCTTACAAGAAATTTTCCGTCTCCACATTCCATTTCCAATTCGGAGTGTTTGAAACCGCGGTATCATGGAAGCATGAATCCTATGAGGTGAGTTGTTTAAACAAAATGTTCTCCGATGAATTTTAACTCCTTCTATTATTTGCTTCTCTCAAAATATGCTTAAAAATCATTTGTTCTTCTCATTCTTGGCCTATTTTCTCGGTGCTCTTCCCTCTGGTTTCCTTCTTACAAGAATTTTCCGGTCTCCACATTTTCATTTTCCAATTCGGAGTGTTTGAAACCGCCGGTATCATGGAAGCATGAATCCTATGACGTGAGTTTGTTTAAACCAAATTGTTCTCCGATGAATTTTAACTTTTTTATTATTTGCTTCTCTCCAAAATATGCTTCAAAATCATTTCTCATCTCATTCTTGACCTATTTTCTCAGGTGCTTTCCCTCTGGTTTCCTTACAAGAATTTTCCGTCTCCACATTTCATTTACAAATCGGAGTGTTTGAAACCTCGGTAATCATGGAAAGCATGAATCCTATGAGGTGAGTTGTTTTAAACAAAACGTTCTCGTCCTCCGATGAATTTTAACAACTCCTTTTAAATTATTTGCTTCTCTTCAAATATGCTTCAAAATAATTTTCTCATCTCATTCTTCTTGACCTATTTTCTAGGTGCTTTCCCTCTGGTTTCCTTACAAGAATTTTTCCGTCTCCACATTTCATTTACAAATCGGAGTGTTTGAAACCGCCTGTATCATGGAAGCATGAAATCCTATGAGGTGAGTTGTTTAAACAAAATGTGTTCTCCCGATGAATTTTAACTCCTTTTATTATTTGCTTCTCTTAAAATATGCTTAAAAATCATTTGTTCATCTCATTCTTGGCCTATTTTCTCGGTGCTTTCCCTCTGGTTTCCTTACAAGAATTTTCCGTCTCCACATTTCATTTCCAATTCGGAGTGTGTGTGAAACCGCGGTATCATGGAAGCATGAATCCTATGAGGTGAGTGTGTTTAAAACAAAATGTTCTCCGATGAATTTTAACTCCTTTTATTATTTGCTTCTCTCAAAAATATGCTTAAAAATCATTTTGCTCATCTCATTTTTGGCCTGTTTTCTAGGTGGTTTCCCTCTGGTTCCCTTACAAGAATTTTCCGTCTCCACATTTCATTCCAATTCCTGCAAAATGCTAATATTCCTATTACGTCTCGTTTCCCATAACGATAATGTAGACATATCTCACTGTTATATATATTTCCTTCATTCATCTACAAGTTCGCGCCTCTCTATAGTCCTGAAAACTTTGTAAGCACCTTGTTCTCAATAAAATGTTTAATTTTTCCTAGTCTCTTGAAGTAAGAGACCGTATTTTGTAACTCGAAAGAATAACACTGTGTAACAAAAAATACTCTTTTTTTTTGTCTCGGAAAGAAACATATGTGATTCTGATAGTATTATTTCTCCTTAATTCAAATATGATATCGGTTTTTCTCCATCACGCAAGGTTTTCTGAGAGACAGGAATTTATATTCATTCACTTAGATTTTTCTACATTCGTAAACTACACAATCATTCGAACATTCGGACTCACCTAGAAAGTACGAAATGACCGATTATCTGTTATATTTCGCCTGTGGAGCATCCGTTTCTGAGGGTTCCAACAATAATCGGCCAGCATATCAGGATTCCATTATCCTGATATCTCTTTCCATAGCTTGAAATTTCCTGAGTTAGCTCTTTTGGTTTTATTTTTACAATGGACAAAATGGACGAAAAACTGTTTATTAAAAAACAATTATTTTAATCCGTTATTGGAAATTGAAATAAAGAAAACTGTGTGGTGATGGAGAAATTCCGAATACATATTTGAAAAACACGATAAAAACCTGCATTAAGTACAACTATTGGTAGCTCATGAGACAAAACTCATGTTAACCAGTGTAATTGTTTTGTATTTTTTAATCAATGAGAATAAATGCTATTTACAATTAAATGTTGTACACAGTATCTACACCCGGATTGAGCAAGTGTTCGTGCTCGGGGGCCAGTTCAGTTACAGAAATAATACAAATAGAAATATATACATTACAAAAGTTTTAGTTTAAAGGCAGGAGGCAAAACAAAATATACAATTTACGAGACAGTTTCAAGACATCTAATAAAATCTGCCACATAAAAGTGAAAAAATAATATAGGGGGAAATAAAATAAACAAGCAATATAGAATAGATAAATACCAGAATGAAGAAGGCAAATGAAGACATAAGAAATAATATAAATCAAATTTAGAAGAACATTTTCAAAATACAAAAACCACTTCTGATACACAATGAATTAATGCAAAATAATGATGTAAACAAAAACTTTATGTAATTAGAATAATACCAAAGTGAAGAAAGTAATTAATTACATTAATTAATAATACATCCTTATAACTGCTTCTTTCACTGATAACAACACACACATATATTTATATACACATATATATATTATATTATATATATATATATAAAGCAAAGAAATTTGGGGATGAATTTCAAAAGTAGATATCTCTCTGACATAGATAAAGATTAATGCAGTAGAGAATGATATAGGCCAAGATAAAATAATACAACCGAAGTCATAGATATATAGATCGATCATCGGTTGATTAATGTCTTTGACATCGTCCGATTCCTAATCGCCAGTTTTGTCGTTCCATCCAATCTCCTGGTTGTAGACGTTTTTCTTCATGTATAATATATTCCTTGACTCCAGGATGTTTTAGGTCTTCCTCTGCCTCGTCTCCTCTCAGGTTTCCATTCCAAAACAGATTTTGGTAGTCGATCCTCTTCCATTCGCTGGACAGTTCCGTACCATCTTAATTGCTGAGTTTTAATCTAATCTAAAATAGTGTCTTCAATCTTCATTTCCTCCCTTATAACTGAGTTCCTAATTTTTTTCTTCTTGAAATTCTTGCGGCCTTTCTTATAAAAATCCATTTCCGTTGCCAAAAGGTACTTATTTGTTTTTGTTGGTAATGGCTAAAGTTCTGCTCCATATGTAATGATGCTTTTAACAATTGTATGATATATATTCATTTTATTTTTATTACTTTATATTTTTATCCCACAATATTCCATTGAGGCAAACAATTGCAAAATTTTCCTTTATTATTTCTATTTCTTATTTCCTCTTCTAAATTCCCATTTTATT
>JASPKZ010004291.1:0-62339 GCA_030220185.1 Diploptera punctata | reverse complement strand
TACCCAGCTGCTTAGGATCGAATAAGAAGTTCTGAAAGATCTTCAATACTTTAATGAATTTTAATTTGTTGCGGACCTGTTAATTCAGGTACAACATTTAATATTTTAACTTTTTACACAATAACCTCAACGGTGTTTCAAAATTGATTTTAAATGTATTGATAGGTTAGTAGAGATGGGTTCAGGTTAAGACCCTAACACGGCAAATTTATTTTAGGATCATTGTTCTTCCTCCCGTCCCGCCCCGTATCGAGCGGTTAAAGCATGGTGCCTTGATGCAGAACTACGTGATTTACGCTGTTTCGGGTCCCATATGGGAAGAAATTTTGGAAATATTTTACCACCTGTGACACGGATCTTTTCTAAGTTCCTTCCACACACCATGCGCGAAGCGGTTTACACTATGAAATCACGGAATACGAACCAAAAAGCTAACCTAACGCAATTTAAGTATTCTAACCTGTGAAAGACCAATATAAAAGCTAACTTAACACAATTTAAGTGCTTCAACCTATGACAAATACATGCTGATTTTGTTTTATGTAAGTTAGAACAGACTCTATATTGGCTGCACTGGAACACAGAATATTTGTTAATAACAAGTGACTTTTAGCGTCGTGTTGACCAATGTGATTACACATGTTCCCGCTAGAGCCAATTGCCAACATGATTGCTCACATATAAGGGGATTCTATCTCAAGAGTACACTTACATTAGTGAGCAAGTTAGTGTTAGATGGGCATGTTAGGGTGCGAAATTGGGCGAGTTTAGAGTTCACTTGTTTGTTAGCGAGTTTTTGTGACTATTTAACTCATGTCCCAAATGGGAGTCAATGACCAATCACGTTTCAATGATTTCTGTTTTACAACCAATGACAGTAGTGTTTCACCAAATATTTATCAATATTAAATTTACCATATTAAAGAAAGCTCCTCCTTTTTTAATATTCTGAACAGGTTTGACCATTATTTTGCAGTGACTGACTCTGTAAGAAATACGGCTACCAAATTGTGTATATAGTGAATGGATGTCAACACACAGCGTTTGCAGGAGGTAATATAAAAACATTTGTAGCAATTGATTATACCAATAAAAAAATAAACCACTGTTTGCACTTTCTTAAATGTATTTTTTCCCAGGTAATAATCCAGAAAAATATAATAATTATATTTTTATAATTATATGACAATTATTGTCATATTTACATCATACGTCATCAGAAACGAATTAATATGCAGTTTGATGTGTTTCATTTTTTCTCTACTAGAGAGCATTCTTACAATATTGCGTTCCTTTGGCATAAATAGTATGATCTGGTTGCAGTGATGAACAAAAGAAGCAGATGAAGCGTACCAATCGTTTCTCATTTGTTTTCAAACATCGCCGTTTACATTAAATATATAAATATTTTAAAATAACTATAGTTAAACAATGATTTGTGAGTAAACAGCTTAATTTTATTCGTTAAATAGTCCTAACAAATGCCACTCTTGATTTCCAAATTCTCTAGATAAATTCACTCCTCGCTTCGTGAGTCGTGAATTTATCGATAATTTGGAAATCACTCGTAGCATCACTTATGATAAATTGACTACACTGTCTGAGCAATGACTTATACACATTCTACATTATAAATATGTTGGTTTTAGGTTACTTTGAGCTCAATTCTCACTTTATTTTAACAAATTTTTCACATTTTTTTTCGGGGATATATATTTCTCTCAGGTAATTATGCAAATACTGCAACAATAAATTGCGTGTTTATTTTCATTTTTATTTAATTTACGATGGTGGAATATTATCCCCAAATTTTGTATACCTAAGCACGTAAGTTTTTGTTGTACAATTCAGTAATTTGGCAATCAGCAAACTTCTATCTCTCCTTATTAGAAGATACACAAAATAACATTGGAATAGCTGAGAGTTCATTGACATTTATAATGACATCAAAGATGTTAAGTACGTCACATATTGATTATAAATTCAGCTCTTGGAACCTTAAGAGCTTCAGTACAGTCAGAACAAAAACCATATCGAAGGAAGAACTTCCGTTGAAACTTCAACAACTCCCATAATACATAGAAAAATCGAAAATGTAAGTGATATCAATTCGTTTCCAACTCACGGTCGGGTCGGGGAAGAAGTGAGGTGAAGCCCCTATCATTTATACAGGTCTTTGAATGACCGTTACAGCCCTACAAGCATAATTTGAAGCTCTCTTTACAATTGATGCTTCATTTTATGGATCAACTTTCTTTGTAGAAACAGGATTCCACGGACTATATGTTATTATTAGAACCACCTTTCTATTAACATGCTTACTTCTATATTTATTCCGACATTTTTCGGATGAACGATATGAAACGAAACGGATGAGATATGCATGGAGAAATTGTGGAATGAAATTTGTGGCAGGAAAAAAACGGGAGAAACCCCGAAAAAATACCATGTCCAAGCTCCGTTTCGTCCAGTAGCCTATATGTATGTCCGCTGTTAATGTTAGAAAAGTCTGGCAATCCATCTTTGTTATAAGGGTAAGAGGCTTTGATAATGAAAAAAAAAACACACAAAAACAGTATTTAAAAATTAAATTTTAAGGGTAGTAGCAGATACAAAGTTTTATATAAAAAAGCTAAGATATATGAAAGAAATATAAATAATTGAGAACACTTTGTCTTTGTTATGGACCAACAACTTTACAGTACATATCATTTGGCAAGATAAATTTATAAGAAGTCTGAAAAACTTCAGAATAAGTCGCTCACTCACTCTCTCAATTATTTGTTCTACAGAATCGCAGTGCGCATGCGCGAACACTTAGTGAATGTTCAGCCATGTGGCAGGAAATATCTGTGAAATCGATATAACCAACCTCCGCAATAAATTCTCAAACATATATATATATATATATATATATATATATATATATATATAAGAAATAGATGTACACCAACATTCCCCTTCCTAACGTAACAAAATCCCTCCATGGTATCTTTACCTTGTCGTGGTGGAGTGGCTTGCGTGTTTAAATGATCCTGAGAGCTATGCCGGCGGTAGCATTGCTGCCGATAGGGTTACGCATGCCGGACTGGTCGAAGGTGATACGCCAGACGAAAAAAAAAAACCTTGGTCGAAAGAGTGACGATCTTTCACCGTAAAAATACAACCGTCAAGAAATGCGGACATGGGTTCAACTGGGGTAAAATTTTCCGGAGGTCAAATAGTCCCCCATTCGGTTCTCCGGGCGGGGACTACTTCAGGGAACCCATGCCAAAGGGTGGGAGAATAACATTAACTATAATTTGAGGGAAGTAGATTATACAGGGAATGATTGGAAAGCATTATATCAGGATAGGGATGTATGGAGAGCTTATGGCCGCGCGGCCATGAACCTACAGGTTCGATAGTGCCAGTAAGTAAGTAAGTAAGTAACGTAACGTAACGTAACAAAACAAATTATATGCATAGTATTTAATAAACTATAAATTGATCTGATGTACAACAATTTGTTTCATCGGAACCTAACAAAATTAAGTGAATTTCTTAAAATATGTTTTGGAATTAATTTCAAATGTTGGTCACACTGATTTTACAGATATCTTTCTATCTGGCGGAAGTTTCATCAAGGGTTCGCGCATGCGCACAGAGCTAGTTACTATATTTTGCGTACATATACAAATATTTAATAATTGTAAAATATGATTTTAAGAATCATTGAAAAATGTTTAAAAACACTACGAAATGTTATTAAAAATGCAAAAAAATATACGTACTGCAACAGTGTCGTAAGTCATAACGTTGTATGGAAAAACAGAGAGTAACCTATTCTGGAGTTGAGCCAAGAAAGTACAACAAAATATGAAGAGACCAGTAAATCATTATCTTAACGTTAACGTTGAAGATGGTGATGATTATGATGATGATAATGTGTGTATCTATATGAAAATGGACAATTTGTTGTCTCTTAATTTCTCAGGGTTCGATAGTGTCAGTTAGTTCTAATTTAAGTAGTAGTAGTAGGACTTTATTAGACAAAAAGTAAGATATTTACAATATTATTTATAAATATGGGTCGCACGGGCAGTAAGCCGTACGTGCTGTTGACAGTCCGTTACAATAAAGTAGTAATTGGTAATAGTATAAAGAAAAAATAATAATAACATTACAATTACATAAAGAAAACACAATAATATTACAATTAAATAATAACACAATAGCATTATGCACTAAAAAACATTAACATTACAATTACATAAAGAAAACACAATAATATTACAATTAAATAATAACACAATAGCATTATACACTAATTAATTTATATATAATTATTAAGAATTAATGGTATTGCATTTTGATAACATATATTTATTCATGAATGAGTGTTGTCCTTATTTTCCGCGTTTTGTCCAGAAATTTACCGAGGCTTATCCAATTTTCTGGATTTACCAATAACTCGTAGAATGCCGATCTTTCCCGATTTGAATTTAGAAATCTTTCCGGTAATAACTGACGTCTCCAATATTCTAAATCATTACATTTTCCTAATATATGTATCTCATCTTCAAAGTAAATACTGCATGATAAAATATGCAGACAGATATAAAAAAAACAGAACATAGAAAATAGTGGAGAATATTAATTATGCAGTTGAACGTACTGTCTTTGGGCAAAAGCTTCAATGAAATTGAATGAATTGATGAAATAGTGAATGAATACTTAACAATGACATTTTTTTTGGATAGAGAAACAATCAAAGGACGAGTATTTTTGGCCACAAAACACAAATGTTCCTCTAAAAGCCTATTTGATAGAAGTAATTGGAAAGCAAACCGTTGAGAACGTGATGCAGTATTCAGCACACAGCGCCAGTTTTTATATTGGTCAAGCTACGTGACTGAGAATACTGTAATCAGAATGTGCAATTTGTTGTTTTATTTACACTTTAACATTTTGTTTTAGAATCCTCCTCTAACAAAAGAATACACGTGGGATATTTTATATCTCCCAAACGCTAAATCTCCTAGATTTAGAACAAATTCCTTCATCAGAGAAATGTTTATATATAAAAACGAATGTGAGCCTGTCTATCTTTCATGGACTCAAAAACTATTTGATCGATTTGAATGGGGTTTTACCATCGTTTAGATATTTTTCTGGGACAATTAACGTATATAACATATTACCGTATGTACTATAGGACCGGAGATAAAAAAAATGGGCATCGGTGCACTAAAAAAGTCGATTTTTGGACGCTTAAATGGCTTACGCTGCCTAAACCATAACGAATACACCAAATTAATGTACAAAATGAAACTTTTCACCATCCTAGAACGGGAGGGTTTATAAAATTCTATCTGCAGAGCTATTCTTACTTCGTTCAGTACAAAATGTTGATACAAAATGAATAAATGTAACATGATAAAATGTAAAGTTTATTATTACGTCACTTATTATTCTTAATTTATATGAGCAATAATTCTATTAAATATAAGGTTAAATCCGATTGGTCATATGAGATACCGGTATGTGTTTTTAATTCCAATCAGAATTTAGTTTAATTTTATTTATGAGAGTATAAAGTTATTCAGATTTTATTTTTAGAGTATCCATATCTGTTGTCTCGAGGTAGCGTGCTGCATTGTCACGCAGCAGGCCTGGGTTCGATCCCCAGTCGGGACAAGTTTTCTAGATGATGGTATTTTCGGAGGTTTTCCACACCAGTATAACAAATGTCAGAAAACAAGGCCCAACAGTCCCCAAAATTAACATTATTCATTTTTTTTCAAATGCTCCAGGTTGTCTTTCGACATCCCTGGTTTTCTCTCCTGGCATGGCGTACTTGTAACCCACTTCTGAGGTTGGGGCGCCTGGAAGGCGGGGTTACATTGCCCCGATGATATGATGATAGTGGTGCGCCAGGAGAGTACCTAATTCTAAGCTTATCTAAGATGAATATGAATGATGATGATTGCGATGGCCATATGATTTCGGGGACCGTTTGGGCCTTAAAGTTTCCCTGACATTTGTCTTACATTATTCATTAAGCCTAGGATTAAGGCCTCTCCTAGCACATCATTACCATCATCATCACTAGGACTGAAAAAAAGTATCGGTATCAGGATAGTAACTAATTTCTAAACACATTGTTTACAAAATGTGTGTCTTTGTTGAGCGGAGAGTGCGTATGTTCGACTCTCCTCAATAATAGACCTGTTTACGTGACGTGTGGTTGTATCAGAATACCGAAACAAAAATTGTGCAAATATGAGTCCATTCCTACACAAAGCGGACTGTACTATAAGTCTGTCCCGAGTACCGCGTGTCAACTTGTAGTTTGTAAACACAGAGGTCTAAATACCAAGCAGCCTAGAATGTAAACCATACTTTTTCAGCCCTAATCATCACTTATCATATATCATCGGGGCAGCGTTACCCCCCAACCTAAGAAGTGGGTTACTATAACGCCATGTCAGGAGAGAATACCAGAATGTCGAAGTGACAACATGGTGGCATTGAACAAAAAAAATAGTTTTATTTCTAAAATGTTGCGATATATTACATGTGGCCCTATTTTGACCAGCCTCATGGGCTAGTGGTCAGCGTTTCTGGTTACTGTTCATGAGGTCTCGGGTTCGATTCCCGGTCAAACCATAAGAATTTTTCCTTAAAAGGAATTATTCCTGTGCTTGCTCATGGTCTGGAATATAAGTTCAGTATAGGTTAAGAATTCTACTGGCACTTCATTATCATTTATCATCCATCATATCATCGGGGTCCACCGCTGTGGTCTCGAGGTAGCGTGCTGCTATGTAACGCAGCGGGCCCGGGTTCGATCCTCGGTCGGGACAGTTTTTCTGAGTGAGGTTTTTATCGGGGTTTTCCCTCACCTGTAAGTCAAATGTCAGGAAAACTTTAAGGCCCAAACAGTCCCCGAAATCACATGGCCATCAATATCTTCATCCTTATCATTATCATCATCATGATCCTTTAGCGGTGTGGAAAGCAACGGGAAGCTGCCACACCTACAATTCCCTAGTAAAGCTGCAAGCATAGATTGAAAATGCTATGATTGCAGTGAAGGACCTGCCTTCGGGCAGAATTACTATGGATGGATATCCTCGGGGTAACGTAACTCCGCCTTCTAGGCGCCCCAACTTCAGAAGTGAGTTACAATTAAGCCAATGCCAGGAGAGAACACCAGAAATGTCGAAATGACAACTTGGAGCATTGGAAAAAATAAAATAAAATAAATAAATTGGCCGCGCGACGCAACTTTATGTCGCGACATACCGGTTGGGAAACTCTGGGTTAATAGATCATCGCTTATGCTGACTTGTACAATATGCATCAAAATCACTATTTATGTGGAAAAAACAATTTTGGTAGAAAGTCATGTAGACTTGACAGCGATGAAACAGCAAAGTGATGGATGTCGCAGCACTGTGCTCTAGCAATGCTATTAGCACGTCGTCTTCTGGCAGTTAGCAGGATTCGCAATCTGACGTCACTTGTCAATCTTTCACTTTTCCCTACAATATCCATGTTTTACATTCTTAACGTGGTTAACATGAAGCACGATCAAAACATGTTCCCTTATTTTCATTCATTGGATTTTCCTGTAGTGGACCTGTCCTGCCAATTGTGAATTAATGTATAATAATAATAATAATAATAATAATAATAATAATAATAATAATAATAATAATAATAATAATAATAATAATAATAATAATAATAATAATAATAATAATAGTAATAATAATAATAATAATTAGACTCAGAAGTAAAAAGGAAATAAAAATATATACAGACATTCATAGTGATATTAAAAAACGAAGGTTAAAATTGTATGGCCATATTAAACGAATGATCTCAAATAGGCTTGCAAAACAGATAATGGAATTCTACGAAAACAGAAGTAAAGCTCCAGTGGATACTGTGAAGTGAATTAATGAAGTCAAAATAAAATTGGCAGAAATTACTAAAGAAGATATCCCAAATAGAGATATATTTAGAATTTAGGTAAATAAGTGACAAGTTGACCAAGAGGACAAACCGAAGCAAAAAACTGGAACTTGGTAGATAGATAAGCTCATAGCAAAAGAATGAAAGAAATTTGGGCTCAAAGGAAACGCCTTTAAGTACTTTCGTAGTCCTACATGGGCTCATCCGCAATGAAAAAATAAATAAAATAATAACAATAATAATAATTTCATTTCCAGAATTTTCCCCATCTTTGAGGGTTTTCTCCAACCAATCTTAATTATCAATATGAGTTTTAAAAATGCATAAATGATTACGGACTTATGGACTATGAGTTTGTAATACACCTTCACAAATTTCCTTTAATTAAAGTACACCATTGTTCTCTGTCCTCTGTGTCTTCATCCGTTACACCAAATTTTCTCATTTAATTCTGAATGTTAATCTTCCAGGTTGTTCTTGGTCTTCCTATTCTGCTCCTTCTTTCAATTTTCCATGTACAGATGGCCTTTGGTAGTCTTCCATCCTGCATTCTTCTTAAGTTGCCCATACCATATTAGCCTTCTGTGTTCAGTCGCATCCATTATACTTCTTTCTGCATTCATCCATTTTCTAATTTCAGTATTTCTAATTCTTCCAGTCGAGATTTTCTGGCTGCTCTTCTTCAAAAATCAATTGTAACTTCAGTAATTCTGTTGGCATGTTGTTGTGTCATTGTCCAAACTTCCGATCCATATAACACTATACTTTCCAGAATGGACTTATGAATGAGTTGTTTTTTATGTTAATGATGTTTTACTCCATGATATAGAGTTTAACATTCCTATGTTTTTTTCTTCCATTACTGATCCTCTTTTATAATAATAATAATAATAATATAATAATAATAATAATAAAAATAATAATAATAATAATAATAATATCATCATCATCATCATCATCCGGTATCATGGCAACCAAACGCCATTCCTCTCTATCCATCAATTGATCTTCCTCCATTCCTCTGATATTCATAGCTGCTTGTACCCCTTCTATCCAAGTTTTCTTCGGTCTTCCCCTCTTCCTCCTTTCCATTGGGATCCATTCCATAACAATTTTTGGCAATCTTTGCTCTGGCATTCGTTGACATGACCATACCACTGTAATCTTTCTTTTCTATGATGTCTATGATGTCCGGCTCCTCCTGTACACACATAATTTCCCTTATTTCTTTATTTCGTATTCTATCCATTCTAGATTTTCCAGCTGATCTTCGTAAAACATCCATTTCTGTACTTAAAATTCTTTTCGTTTCCCTGGTAGGAATTTGCCAGACTTCAGCACCATATGTTAAAATGCTCTGAATTATGGTTTGATACATTTGTAATTTTCTATTTTTTGTAATATTTTGCTTGTTTTGTTTGTGCGATTCTATTTTTAATTTCCACTGTGTTATCGCCTGAATGGTCTAATTTTGTTCCTAAATAAGTGCATTCAATACTAGGTTTTAGTTCTTCTCCATTATTGAAATTTATGTTTTCCATTTCTTCTCCTATACACAGGTATTTAGTTTTCTCAATGTTTATATAAAGTCCCCATTTTTCATATTCTTCTTTTAGTTTTTTAGCCATATATTCTATCTCATCGTGGTCCTGTGCTATTAATAATAATAATAATAATAATATAATAATAATAATAATAATAATAATTAAAGCACTGACACTTCTATCTCTTTTGTAAGGAAACGAAGTGGACTTTGAAACAAAAACAAATGGATATACAGAGACTTAGATCTGCTTAAATGAGATATGTTCGTAGGACTGCAGGAAACATACTACAAGATCATTAAAAAATGAAGATATATTTAATATAATCTGTTGGTTTTTAGTATCTCTCGGTATATATATATATATATATATATATATATACGCTGCGCCGATAATATGAGAGATGATGATGACGGTAATGATGCGCCAGGAAAAGTATTTAACTAAACTTAATATAATGAGGTGAATGATGATAATGATGACCAGATGGTGTTCGGGGACCGTTTGGGCCTTAAAGTTTCCTGCCATTTATCTTCCAGGTGAAGAAAAATCCCGAAATTAACTTCATCCAGGAAACTTGTCCCGACCGGGGATCAAACTCGGGCCAACTGCATGACAAGATAGCCACGCTACGTCGAGACCAAAGCGGTGGACAATTACCAATATACAAGATATTTAAAAGCCATACAATCTATCTTCTTAGTTTACAGATTAATAGTAGTAAGTGAATGTGTCTCTCAACGTAACTTAAGTGTTCTCCCCCTACAGGGGAGAAATTCAACCATACTAATTTAGTTACACTTGTTTTCACGTAGATGTCAATGAGTGGCCCGGGATCAGCGTTTCTCCTCATAGTGATATCTAGGAAACCACGGTAGTACCAGGATGTAATAGTTGGTAAATTTTGCACAGAGGCCGTATTATTCAGGCTTTTCGTTCTTTTACGAGCCTGAAAATATTCAGACTCGGGATCTATGGCTTAAAGTCCATCCCGGATGACTTATCTGTTGTATTTTTCCATGCTAAAAATCCATCGACCACGGCCGGGTTTGAACCCCCGTCTCTCGGAACTAGAGGCAAAGAACATGACCACTAGCCCACCACGGCCGACTGTTGGTTTACAGATAGGGTAAATTGAGGTACTTCAGGATATTGGTAATTTCGTGTAGTAATTTCGAAATCTAGGTACAGTATTATCATTCTATTTATTTTTTTTATTTTATTTATTTAGCCTGGTGGAGTTAAGGCCATGTGGCCTTCTCTACCACTCACCAGGGCAAACATATATTACATCAGAATATAACAATCACAATTAACTCTAATATTAAATACTAAATAAAAATATGATCAAAAATATATCTATTATATTACGATCTATAATGCAGCTAGTTAATGTTGGTTAAAATTAAGACTAAAACTAATAATAAAATGTATACAAGCAAGACATATTAAATTGTCCCTGTCTAATGTATATATAAAACAAAGAAAAATGATGAGATATAGAAAACTAATTTTACGTTTGTACAATATTTAAAACAAAACAAAAGAAAATATTTGTTAATCTTAATATTATTTTCATAGATAATTAAATGTATTAAATGTTAAAAGAATACTATCAGTGAGGTGTATAAGTTAGTTTGTTATTAAATAATTATTTAATTTGTTTTTGAAGGATGTTATAGTTTGACAGTCTCTGACATAGGTCGGAAGGGAATTCCATGTTTTGGTAAGTGAGACCGTAAAAGATAATGAATAATATACAGTGTGATGAGGAGGGATATAAAGGACAATGTGCTGATGGGATCGAGTGTCAAGATTATGTGTGTCGGATAGTCTGATGAAGCGGCGTGATAAATAATTAGGCGATGATGTGGTAGAATACTGAAATTAAAAAGTATGTTATATAAAGATATGGCCTTTAGTCGTATACCTCGATATACATCGTGTCCCATTCAAGCCTCCCACATTTTAATTAATCGTAACTCTCAAAGTATGCGTAATTATGAAATGAGGTTGGCATTAAAAGAAAGAGAACTCAAAGAATTTTTGTTTTCATTGTGCAGTTAATTCATCTGTCGCATGTTGGACAATAATGACATAAAACCACGCTCGCAAGTCATCACTTCACTGGACTTCTTCCTCTGGACGTATGTAAAAGACCGTCTGTTTGCGACTCTAGTGCCAGATCTTCATGATTTACGAACCCGTATCCTTGACACAATTGCAGCAGTACCAATAGACATGTTGGACAGAACGTGGCACGAAATCGAATACAGACTTCATATTATTCGTGCTACTAATGGTGCACATGTAGAGGTGTTTTAGTGTGTGGCAATGTGTGACAATGAAAATTCTTTGAGTTTAATACCGGCTTAATTTCATAATTCCGCATATTTTGTTAGTTATGATTCATTAAAATGTGGGAGGTTTGAATGGGACACTCCGTATACTTATCTCGCATTTTAACTTCGGGACAATGTCGGAAGTCCTCGGAAGAGATGATCTTAGATCTATTATTGAAGACGGAACAGGCAACTCTTGCCTAAACCAAGAAGTGAAGAAGAAGAAGACAATGTTTCAAAATTAACTATCACGAAATTACATATACCACGAATTACCTCCCTTTACCCTATACTTAGTCCACCTCTGTGGTCTCGAGGTAGCGTGCTGCCTTGTCACGCAGCGGGCCCGGGTTCGATCCCCGGTCGGGGCAGTTTTTCTGGGTGAGGTTTTTATCGGGGTTTTTCCTCCACCTGTACGACAAATGTCAGGAAAATTTTAAGGCCCAAACGGTCCCCGAAATCATATGGCCATCATCCTTACCATTATCATTACCATCATCATCCTTCACCGGTGTGGAAAGCAACGGGAAGCTACCACACCTACACAATTCCCGAGTAAAGCTGCAAGCAGAGCATGAAAATGCTATGATTGCAGTGAAGGACCTGCCTTCGGGCAGAATTACTATGGATGGACCCTATACTTCTCAATCCGAGGTTCTCCATATCTCGATCCAGTTCAAGTAAAAAATTTAAGGACGGATTTCCTTCCTATATGAAAATAAAAGTCGTCGGTCCTGCGATAGATACGTTCTTTTATGATAATATCAATGATATTCTAATACCTTAAGCTCTGTTCAGTAGACCTTGTCCATTGTTAGCTCGCGTAACAAAGAGCAGGTGACCGCAGCAAAGTATTGATCACGTGATAAAGTGGTGCACGCCACGAGTGCGGATTGGCGTGCTACTGGGTCTCCGGTCAAGGTTCATGCCGAAATTTCACTCCTAACACGATTTTAAACATTTCTACAAAGTTCAGTGATTACAATGCCCGCATTACACAGGGCCATGGGCACCCGCACTTCTGTAAATACAAGCGAATGAATGTCTTCCTTCAACTGCCAGAAAATATCAAACCATTTCTAACTATATTCATTACAACTACCAGTATTTTATACAATGCTAGCTAATACCCGGCATGCGCTGCTACTCCTAAGCAAATTTAATGTGTTTTTACGTTTGGATGAATAAGTTTTTTTATGCCAACAGATTGTCTTTTATGGCATTTCTGGCTTTCTCCACTGGCATTGGCGGTATTGTAATCCATTTCTTGAGTTGGGGCAACTGGAAGGCGGAGTTACGTTATTCCGATGATATGATGGGTGATAAATGATAATGAAACGCTAGGAGAGTTCTTAACCTAAAATCCAGACCATGGGCAACCACAGGAATAATTCCCTTTAAGGAAAAATTCCTATGGTCTGACCGGGAATCGTACCCAGGACCTCATAAACTGTAGTCAGAAACGCTGACCACTAGCCCATGAAGCTGATCTTAGTTGAATAAGTAAAAATAAAACGCCTGAAATAAACCACACTTTGCGTGACATATGATTGTCCTTTCATTTGTGAGCGTGTTTGGTTGGATTTCCCCTCTCGTACCTCGTCCCGAACTTCATCAGAGGACTGCACTGATTTGTAGAATGGAATGCGTTTCGCACCAGCACCAGCGACGTAAAGCACGTGGTGTTAGTTGCCTTAGGGAATGGCTACTGAAAGAAACAACCCTCTCTAAATAGCTGTAGGGATAACTGCATGACCTCGAGCTGTAAAGTAAAACCTATCTATAGTAATGGAAGTTGTAGTAATAATTTACAATAAATAGACGTTCTTTGGAACCAGAGGCGAGCATTCATAGTCACTATTACTCGACCACATTAACGTTTTAACCGGTGAGGGGAAGCATTGGCGCTAGTGTTGAAGAAGGGGAAAGTGTCTCCTTCCGCCGTTGGTACAAGCGAATGACTGGTCAAGTGGTATAATCAGTGGCAAATATAGTGGTACCTACTTGAAATAAGAGATGAAGTTAATAAAAGATCATCGGAGTTTGTATGCCTACGGGTTTCTGGATAATGTGACGTACAGAGAAATTAAATCAGCACTGATTTCCAACTACTGTCTGTCAGACTTAAATGTGTATATAATAATAATAATAATAATAATGATTTATTTTAGCTGGCAGAGTTAAGGCCATAAGGCCTTCTCTTCCACTCAACCAGCGAATAGTAAAATTATACAAAAATTACGTACATATTACAATTTTAAGATATTAAAATACAGACTAATAAAATACAATGATGATGGATCTATATTAGCTAATGCTAACAAAAACATAGAATATAATAAAATTAAAATGATATAAAATAAAGTAAGTAGCTTCCTACATGATTATTAATAGAATGCTCTATATAGTTGTTATGTAGTTAATGTTTCATTGTGTCGAACTTAAGATATCAGTTAATTTGGATTTAAATAATGATAGCGATTGACAGTCCCTGACATGACTGGGAAGTGAGTTCCATGCTCTAGCCATAGATATTGTGTGTAAGATTCAGAGTACAGACAGGTATATACTGTGAATATAAGGTCTAACTTTCGCACTTGACATTGTCACTAACAACAGACTATACTCGACTGACGGATAATAAACACTGTCACTGCAACCTGAGGCAAGGGTCTACTACCACAAACTCCTACTCACCCTTACCACATTCTTTAGTTCCCAGTTTTTCCGCATTGGAAGATAACGTTGCCGAGTAATAGATTACATTGACGACTGACTTACAATTTTTTGGGGGACTCTATACAGAGTGTTCCGAAACTATTCGTTCAAATTAATACCGGAGGTACAAAACATCAAAACAAATATAATTCGATAAAGAACTTATGGTCTCTGAAGTCAACTTGTAAAGTTAGGGACGATTATACAGAAGATAGTTTAACATGCTAATTACAGCAGAAGCATCACAGGAATTGCTCGAATGCACAACCATTAGCCTGAATGCACGCAGTGCATCGTCTCATTGACTGTCATATTCGTTTGAAGATTCCTGGCATGTCCGCAATGGTCCCAGCAGCGACGGCAATTCTAGTAACGAGGTTTTCTTCTGTTTCCACAACGGTTTCATACACTAGCTGCTTCATATGTCCCAGAAGAAGAAATCTGGGTGGCCGGGCTACAGGGCCACATTGACCCACATAACAGCTTACGTCAGCACTATAACAAAATGTTCTCTAACATTACAAGTTGACTTCTTAGACCATATGTTCCTTATGGAAATATATATATATATATATATATATATATATATATATATTTTGATGTACTCTACGTCGTATATTAATTTGAACGAATAGTTTCGGAATATCCTGTATAAGAGGAAAACCAACAAATGTCTTAAAATAGAGTAACGAGAACTTAATGCACAACAGGTAGAGAATAGGGAGTCACGCTACAATACTGCAACATAACTTGGTTCTAATGATTATTTGATGCTGTGCATTCTCTGCATTGCTTGTCAAGCTGTTGTCATTGTTCCCTCTCAACCACTTCGGCTAATTGCTCAGTACATTTAACATCTTGTCAAGTTTACGTCAAATACTCTTGAACCACGTACAGGATGAACCGTTTTATATGTACAACATAAACATTATCAAATTCACCGTAGGTGCATGGCGGTGCTGATATAAGCTCTCCATGCATCCCTAACCTGAGCTAATGTTTTGCAATAATCCCGTGTATAATCTACTTCCCTCAAAACATTATTAATGTTATTCTTCCACCTCATTCTTGGTCAACCAACTGAGCATTTTACATTCTGTTTTCCTACAAAAGCTTCCATGCTCTTCTTTCACACCCATTCGTGCCACATATTCTGACCATTGTGAATCTACTAGACTTAACTGTTCTTATTATATCTGTTTTCTCATAAAGATGATGTAGCTCACTGTTATGAAGTTTTCTCCATTCGCATGCATGTCCATCTCAATTTGGTTTCATATAATTATTTGAAAAAATCGGACACAGTGGACTAGTGGTTATGCTCCTTGCCTCTGGTCTCGAGGGTCGCGGGTTCAAACCCGGCCGGGGTCGATGGAATTTTTTAGGATGGAAAAATCCAAGGAGCAAGTCCTCCGGGAGGAACTTTAAGCCGTGGGTCCCGAGTCTGAAGATTTTCAGGCTCGTAAAAGATCCTTAATCCTGAATGAAACGGCATCTAAGCAAACATTTACCGAATTTTCCCGTCCTAGTACTACCTTGGTTTCCTATATGTCAGTATGAGGCGGAACGCTGACCACGGACCACTCAAATGAGATCTATACGAAAACAAGTGTAACTAAATTAGTATGGTTCAAATTCTACCCTGTAGGGGGAGAGCGCCTAAATCTCTGTTAAGGGAAACATGGGGTTACAAGATACAAGAAGATAATTATTTGATTGTAATTTCTACATCGAAAATTAAGAAGATACCTGCACTAAAGAAAAATCGTAATGAAAAAAGGTTCAAGAGAGATGCTCTCTTTATTTCCTCCGTTCACTGATTCAGCGCCTTTGCTAATAATTTTTCTTTTTCTTCTTCTTTTTCTCTATCATATAGGTACTTTTACGTGACATGCGTCACCCGTGCCTTACAGTGTCACGACCTGTCGGGAGAGAGATTTTAAAATTTGGTTCACACACATACTTTTTGGATCACTCAAGGACATGGAGGACCTACCCAAATGAGAGATAAACTCAATCCGGGCATCTCCCATGTAAGACGACACACACTATTCATTCATAGAATTCATTCTAACAAGACGAATAATATAATTATGATTGTCAGATGATATTCGGGGACCACTTTTCGGACTTAAAGTTCAATATATGCAATTGAGGAAAAACCCCGAATGAACCATCACCAAGAAAATTTGTTCCGTGGGGGGATTGAAACCCGACACCCGGCCGTGTGTATAATGTGTGGTGTTGGCATCGACCCTTTTGAGATCTTCAGGTGTTTGTCTTTAAGTTGGGTGTATTTTGTAGACCTATGGAAAATCATCTTCTCCTAGCTGTTTCTTATAGATGTTCTTGGATGAAGCTTCTTGTTGATGTTCTTTGATGAAGATTCTTGTTGGATGTTCTTTGATGAAGATTCTTGCTGGATGTTCTTTAAGTAAGGGTGATCAACTCCTATGCAGAAATTATGTTAGTCGTGGAATTGTTCTTAAGCTTCTTGGCCTTAAAACATTTGTCTTGAGGTTCTTTTCTTTTAAAGTTTAAGGACTTGAAGTTGTTAACTTAGTTAGCAATGTAACAGTAGTCTGCAGGAATTGTGGATTTTGTAGGATTTTTGCTAGGAGTGTTAGGAGTTGTTGGAAAAGGCTTTCTGGGTTTAAGATGGGTGTGGGAGCTGAGGGAGGTGGTGGGAAATTGTTGTTTTCTTGAGTTGTTGTTGGCTTTGGTGTTGATTTTTCCTTTGTTGTGTTCACTTTAAATGTTGTTTCTGGCCTTGAGTTAAGATATTTCTTGAACTCTGGACATTGTCTATAACTTGCAGCTTGTTCTTGTTGACAGTTTCGACTTAGGTGTAGTTTGAGTGCAGTTTGATACTTTATGTTTCCCAGAGCATCTGAGACAGCCTCTGAGCCATATGACAGAACTCAGCTATGTACCCATATCCCTGGCCAAAGTGGTGAACCTCCACTAGGTTCTATATATAATCAGCGAAAAGTGTGAGTGTGTTTTAATACCACCCACTCCACTTTTTGTGCATCGGGTTCTGCGCTGGGCAGATACATGGTGTTATTTTAAATGTATGCACCACTACGAAAGACCGCTTTATGTAGACTATTTAACTCATGCCCCAAATGGGAGTCAATGACCAATCACATTTCAATGAATTTTGATTTACAACCTATCAGTCTTTTTTCACCTCTATTTTATCAATTTAATTTTATCATACTAAAATCAAGCTCCTCATTTTTAACACTCTGAATAGGTCAGATCATTATTTTGCAGTGACTGACTCTCTAAGAAACACGTTGAATATAACAATTTATATATGAAGATGTAAGAATCCTAGAATGCAAGTGGCTCCCAGATTGTATATATAGTGCACGAATGTAACCAGATAGTACTTGCGGGATATAATAGAAAAAATATTTGTAGCAATTGATTATACCACAAAAAAACTGTTTGCACTTTCTTAAACGTATTATTTCCCAGGTATTTACGTTCCAGAAAAATATAATTGACATATTTACATCATAGGACATCAGAAATTAATTAATATACAGTTTGATGTGTTTCATTTTTTCTCCACTAGGGTGTATTCTTACAATATTGCGATCCTTTTGCAATAAATAATATGATCTGGTTGCAGTGATGAACAAATGAAACATAATAAACGTTTCTCTTTTGTTTTCAAAAATCGCCGTTTACATTAAATATATAAATATTTTAAAATAACTATTCTTAAATAATGATTTGTAAGTAAACAGCTTAATTTTATTCGTTAAATAGTCCTAACAAAAGCTTCGTGAGTCGTGAATGTATCGATAATTTGGAAATCACTCGTGGCATTACTTATGATAGGCCCTAATGCATTCTTGTAGTATGCACTGAGAGGAGTGTAAGATGAGTGTATATTTATGTGGTTGTATAGTATAAAATGTTGTATGAGGGACGATAATGAAGAGAAGGGAGAAGATGAAATCCAGTGTCGGCTCGTAACCTACTCTTATCGAAAAGCACCAAGGGGGTCACCAGGCTTAACATTCCAATCCAACGGACGAATCGCTATCAATTGAACCTGGTGCCTTCTCAACATACGTAGGACTACTCGGAAGGATTTGCAATTTAATGCAGGAATCTGGTGCACAATCTAGCGATTAAAAATTGTATATCACCACATTTCCAAACCCGAGATTGAAAATTTTACAATTAAATTTGCCTAAACTTTACAACCTGCGTCGCGACTTTTTTAATTCCTTCATAAACTCCTGTCAATTTGTATTTTAGGGCTTAATTTTTCAAATTATTTCCCAGCGTTTACAATGATTTTTACTCCTGACGATTACTTCAATATATATTTCTATGCTATTTACGTAGCATGAAGACGTCACAGCCATATTGATTTTAACGATTATTCCATGCAAGAACAAAGACATGTTACAGTACAGCCGACATAGAATATGTACTATTTAACTGTGTACATATAATTCAAAATTTCAGAAATTACTATTTATTTTTGGGCGTTGCATTTTTTCACAAGTTAGAGTGCTTAAATTGCGTTAGGTTAGCTTTTAGGTTGGGCATTGCATTTTTTCATAGGTTAAAGTGCTTAAATTTCGTTAGGTTAGCTTTTAGATTGGTCTTTCACAGGTTAGAGTACTTGAATTCCGTTAGGTTAGCTTTTACATTCGTTAAAATATCGTGTATATGTTGGCTGCATCCCGTGATTCCTTCGCATTTCTTGGCGCATGCGTATGGTGTATGATTGGAAGTTGGGGTGGGGGGAATTCGCGTCACATGTTGTAAAATATTTCGTTAAATTTAATTAATTTTAGAATTTAAATTTTCAACTCCTCCTATGGGCCCACTGATTTAGGAAGCAAGCATGCCGCTCCCTGTGCCAGCACGATATATCCAGCGAGAAGCATATTTTGGAATGGAGAAGAAATATTAAAAAGAGATAAAGTTTAAAATTTGTAAATGGGCTTGTTAATGACTATATAATGAAAGTTGTGCATATACTAATGACAATCAGTATGGCGCACCTGGCACTAAAGTACGTATTCTGGCTTTCATTACCGCATCTGTAACGTGGCTGCTTTTATGACTAATTTAATTGGTCGTTATGTAAAATTAGATAATGGAATTACAGAGAGCAGGTGTAAAGAGAAGAGCACATTAATTCCAAACATTTAAAAAAGCTTCATTTCTCTCAGATATCCTGAAACGGTATTAACGTAAGACTAGATTGCGTCGTATACAATAGTTCTTCATACATTTCCTAAGTTTGTCAAACTCATTTCACTAAGATTTCAACATTATATAAATTAACATTTTTTGAAGAGTTAGTATGTAATATGAATGGTAGACCTAGAATGAGGTAGGAGAATGACATTATCGATGATTTAGGGGAAGTAGATTATATAGGGGATGATTGGAAAGCATTAGCTCGGGATAGGGATGTATGGAGAGCTTATGTCCGCGCGGCCATGAACTTACGGGTTCCATAGATCCAGTGAGTGAGTTAGTTAGTATAATACTAAAATTAATACAGAGCATAAAAGTAATATTATATGGGTGTGAAACATGGACTCTTACTTTAAGAGAGGAAAGGAGATTAGAAGTATTTGAGAATAAAGTACTTAGGAAAATTTTTGGACCAAAGAGAGATGAACAGACAGGTGAATGGAGAAGACTACATAACAATGAACTACATGGTCTTTATAGGAAGCCAGATATAATAAGAACAGTTAAGTCTCGTAGACTGCGATGCGCAGGGCATGTTGCACGTATGGGGAATGGGAGACTTGCATGGAAGCTTCTTGTAGGAAAGCCAGAGGGAAAACGCCCAGTTGGTAGACCAAGAATGAGGTGGGAGAATAACATTAACTATGATTTGGGGGAGGTGGGTTATACAGGGAATGATTGGAAAGCATTAGCTCAGGATAGGGATGTATGGAGAGCTTATGTCCGTGCGGCCATGAACCTACGGGTTCGATAGTGCCAGTGAGTAGGCCTAAGTAAGTAAGTAAGCATAAAAGTAATGGCTATAATATTAAATGATTCCGGGCTATGTGGCCGTGGTCCATTACTAGTGTTCCTACCAGACGTTTCTCCCTCAAATGCGGAGGGCATCTTCAGTGGCGAATACTTCAAGGTGTTGTTTCCTGGTCGGAGGTTCGACTGTGAATATGAATGTCCAGTAGGAACACCAATGATGGACCACGGCCACATAGCCCGGAATCGCTTAACATTATGATTACCGGCTGTGAAAGCCTGCATTCAACTAAAAGTAGTGGTTTTTCATGGACTATTTAACTCATGTAGCAAATGGTAGTCAATGACCAATCACGTTTCCACGAATTCTGTTTTACACCAAGGACAGTCGTATTTCACCTTGCTCTTTATCGATTTCTCTTTATCAGCTCCCGCTTTTGTGATAAAGAAAGCTCCTCCTTTTTAATCTTCTGAACAGGTTAGACCATTGTTTTTCTCCAACAAATACATTGAATATAGCAAATAATGAATAGATTCAGTGATTTTACTGTTTATTCAAAATATAAATGGTTAACCTATAATGTTGATTATAATAGTTTGATGTGTTTCATTATTTCTCCACTAGAGTGCATTCTTACAATACTGCGATCCTATTTGGCAATAAATAATATGATCGAGTTGCAGTGAATATACATAACCTCACATTTCTAATTTGTTTACAACATCGCCGTTTACATTAACTACATAAATATTTTAAAACACCGGTAACTATATTCAAATAATTATATTTTACTAAAGAGCTTAATTTTATTCGTTAAATAGTCCTACTTATGAAAATATCCTGTACGTAACAAAATTTGTACAGATTCAAAAATACTGCAAAGAGTAAATTCATTTACCTTTCTTGGACATATATATATATATATATATATATATATACTAGAAGTCCCGGCCACGCGTTGCTGTGGCTAAGGTAGACGTAAAAAAATTAAATTAAGTTGCTGTCTTTCAGCCAGATTACTTAAAACTAATACTTACACACGAAATTAATAATACTGAAAGTAAAATAAACACTGAACACACTTAAATTATGAAATAATCAATATTTGTAATTCAATTGAAATTCGGGGTTGCAACAAAAAGCACAGCCATCTGGATCTCTCTTTGTTAAATAATAAACCAATTACCTTACACAACACCGCCATCTGTATAATCGTATGGAACTCACAGATAATTACACACAAACAACCGCCATCTGTTAGAATCGTATGGAACTCACAGATAATTATAACTTTTTGTTAAATAATAAACAAATAATTTGTAATACAAAAAGAATGCGGACTATACATTTAGTGATATAAACTACCCTAATTCTCTCAAGTTGGAACAAACTGCACACAGTGTGCAAAATTTTATTAAAATCGGTTCAGTAGTTTAGGATTCCATCGCGGACAAACAACGTGACACGAATTTTGTATATATATATATATATATATATATATATATATTATTACCATTCATGAGGTCCCTGGTTCGATTCCCGGTCAAACTATAGGAATTTTACCTTAAAGGAAAGTATTCCTGTGGTTGACCATGGTCTACAATTTAGGTTAAGTTTAGGTTAAGAACTCTGCTGGCGCTCCATTATCGTTCATCACCCATCATATCATCGGGGTAACGTAACTTCGTATTCTAGGTGCCCCAACTTCAGAAATGAGTTACAATTACGCCAATGCCAGGAGAGAGAACACCAGAAATGTCGAAATGACAACCTGGAGCATTGAATAAAATAATTAATTAACATATTTGAAATGAAGTAGACATATAAAATAAAATAATTAATTTTAATAAAACAATGGGAATAATAAATTCAGTAATGAAACATTCAGTAGTTAAGACAAATGCCAGAGTACGGTTAACAAACCTTAGCAAGACCTGCACTTTGCTACGGCGCGGCAGACAGAATAACTTCTAGTGAAATGAGATTCGTGAAAATTACAGCATGAGTACACGCAATGGTCCCAGTGAGTTAATTAGTGTAAAATATATGTACAGGTACCAGGTTAAGAAAACCATATTCAAAGGCTGAGCGACTCGATATGCTGACAACATGTTACCTCTATATGCTTGGACGATTCTTCACTTCCAAAATTAATACTTGTGGATGTGAGATGGCCAACCATGGAATTAGTTAGGTAATTCTAGTTGCGTTAACCGGTGTGATATTACCTCAGTATATGGATATATACAAAATTTTACACCCGCGTGATCATGAACCTGCGGGTACGATAGCACCATTGAGTTGAAATATTTTATACTCCCGGGGTCATTGACATAAAACAATATTATTAGCCAGAGTCACGGGAGGATTGGTATCTAATTATAAAATTACATAACATGATCACGTTTAGATATGCAAATGTGGCATTACGTTCCGCACATAATTTCTTGGAAAGAAACTGTAGCCTTTTTTAATAAGGAAAAATATGAAACGAGAATGATGATGAACAGTGCACGGCATGCCTTCACGTGCATGATTCACAACTCACGATTAAGCACGAATTTGCTAATTGTTGTGCTCAAAGATTTGCCTTTCTTCGTCAGCACGTACAGTAAATTTAACTACTCTTGTTACATAAAGTTCTGCCCAAGTAACACGCGTCCGTACCGTCTTGCTTGCTCCTGTGCAGATCACGTTTGCCCCCTTTCAAGAAATTCCCAGCGCGGGGATGCAGTCTGAGTTTGCCTGCATGTTGGCATTCATCAAATACCACTGGCTATTGAAGAAGTAATTGCTTTGTCCCACATTGCGGTGACATTTTGACGCAGTAATTCTCTTCATGCCCGATGTTGTAGTAACATTTTATATACAAACATGTAATAATCATCTAGGAAGTTACTTACTTTACTTTATATCATTTTAATGTTATTATATTCTATGTTTTTGTTAGTATTAGCTAATATTAGATTACATCATCATTGTATTTTGTTTAGTATGTATTTTAAAATTATCTTAAAATTGTAATATGTACGTAATTCTTGTATAATTTTACTATTCGCTGGTTGAGTGGAAGAGAAGGCCTTATGGCCTTAACTCTGCCAGCTAAAATAAATCATCATCGTTATTATTATTATTATTATTATTATTATTATTATTATTATTATTATTATTATTATTATTATTATTATTATTATTATTATTATTTTGAAGAAGGATTGGTGTGTGTCCCAAAAAGAATTACTGGTTCAGGTTGGGTTTAATTTTCGGTAGAGCCGGATTCTCATCTGAAGGTCGGAAGTTGGTACGCTGGATAGGAAAACACTTCAAAATGATAAAAAATGTTTCTTGTAGAAATAATTACAAATTTATTCACTTTGTAGGTTCCCAGCAGATTAAGTAAATGTAAGTGGTATTATTCTTCACTATCAATTAAAAATAAATTCTTTTTTTTCTTTTCGAATCAATTATTCTTGTATTAACTATTACATTTTATCTTGAGAACTCTTCTTGTTCTATCTTGTGGAAAGTTGTATGCAGAATGAATAGTGTAATTCTTTTATAATTTTAAAGACCATTATTACATCACATGATGTTATATTTAAATTCTATTGGTTAATAGTCCTTTAAATATAATGTTTAAATTGATTTGTTAAACAATAAAGTTAATTGTTTTAACATCCAATCAGATTTAGTTTACTTTCATTTAAGAATATTAAGTTAAGCAGGTGTTCTTATTACAGTTATAACAGAAGGCTTTATAATTTTGACAATAATGACTTAAAACAATTTTTAAAAGCATTCTTTACAAAGACTGTTATGTAATACAATGTCTTTAATTGTTACTAAGACATTTTTATTCAACAATAACCAACAATGAATTATTTAGATGATTTTATTTATTTAAGTTATATTTAAATATTAAAAGAATTTTAAAACACAAAATTATTAACTTTAACTTTCATATTTATTATAATATTAAAATTCTGCTTTACTATTTTCTGTCCAGCCTAAGAAAGACACTTCAGGAAAATAAATGGGCGGGTAATTCACGAAGCACATGACTGCTGCAGTTACTGCGATTCGTTCATGACCAAAGCACAGTTCAGCGGAACCGAAAAAAAAAAATATATATTATGTACTCGATTCATATAATTACGTATTTAAAGCTATATATGTTAACTATAGTTGATCAGAATACAGTATATACTCGTACCTACATATTTCTTCGAAGGTCGGAGACTAACTAAAAATTCGCATTTGTTTGAAACTGAACGATTCTTGAGAGGAAGTTGAATGTCAGTTACAAATATGGCGGCTGTTGGGTAGTTTATGTTAACTCGGTTATTTCAATTTAAATGTTTGATTTGAATTAATTTGTTTAATATTAACAATTATAATTTAATTAGTTATCGACATATCATTGAAAATGTCAATACAACTTGAAACATTCCGATTGAGGGTCTTTCCACTTTTCAGCGGTTGCCCTTTTACCAGCCGGTTGCTGGCCCTTCACATCCACATGTGTCAATCACAGACTTGCAACATTAAAAATTAAAACGATTGTTGTGCATTAATTTATCGGTTTGTAACACAGCTGACAGAGTTCTCCTGCACTCTTACACATGCTACGCGGAGTAATACATTCGGAAGTTAAAAGTCAAAGTGTGCTTCTTACGTTGGATAGAGAATAGTGATGACGTGGCGACTGTTTTTCCATTGTATAGTCTGACCAACGGATCTGTGTCCCCGTAAGATAATTCCTTTACTGCCTTGGTAAATCATTTTTCTCCTGCATTCCTATCTCTCTCTTTTCTTCCGCCCCTCCCACAACTCACATTTGTTAGCCTTCTTGGGGAATATGTTATTTGTACTTGCAGTCAACATGAACATTGTAGCACGGAGTGGTGAAACAAATATTATTAAGCAAATAATAATAGCCAATCAGTGTCATTAGACCTATCTAAATATAAAGAAGTAATAAGTAACCTTACATGATTCAATATTCAAGAGCCATGACACTGTTTGGGGAAAGTTTGGCAACATCACTACTCGAAAAGTTATCCTCTGGCTGTTGTTTGAAGTTCTGGGAGGGAAATGCATGGAATGGAGTAAATACAAGCGTTAACTTATCTAAGAACCACTGTAGGGCTAAAAGGGCACAGATACGTTGGTCCGATAATACTATAACCTATGCAACAAATTAAATCATTTGGAACAGATTCCGGCTATTCTATGCTCCGTGCTACCTGTGAATAAACGATCGAAGAACATCAGACTGCTATCGTCATGTTAGCCAATGTGATAACACATGTTCCCGCTATAGCCAATTGCGAAGAGAGCGACATTATAATTCGCTATGTTATACCGACAAGTAAAGACTATGAAGGACAACACAGGCGGAAGGAGTGCTGGAATTGGGGTCAAAGTAGGCGTTATTGAGAGCATGAAAATAGATTCAGAAATGATCACGATTCAGTTTTGCTCATGGAAGATATACACCAAGATTCGAGATGCGATATTACATTAAAAAACACAAGCTTCCATAAATAAGAATAAAATAAAAATATATCTTGAAATAGAAACCGTCAATTCGCATGGATGGATTTTTTTTAGCATTAACGTATTTATTACGTGTATACTCGTTCCTAACAGAATCCAATTTCAATCTGAGAATTCAATTTCCGTCACATAGGAACTATGTTGATACATAACTTACCTCAGACTTAAATCCACGAACGATTTCACTTCAAAATCTCGCTAACAAAATGTAAAATATATTTAACACTTTATCTTATTACAGTTCACCAATTAACATCCCGCCCAGTAGCTGAGCGATTTAATGCATCAATCATCGCTGCACAACTGCGGATACTTGCACTAGTTCAAATCTTCATGGGGGAAGACATTTTCTCATGGAATTTGACCAGTATGGGACATGTGTCCACCCAGCATTGTGAGGAATTTGGATAGCTACAATAAGAAGCGGCTCCAGATTGAGAAAACTAGCTATAACGGCTAGGGGATTAGACACGCTGACCACATGTAACCCCTATATGACTGGTCACCAATTAAAATAATAATAATAATAATAATAATAATATAATAATAATAATAATAATAATAATATATTATGTTATTAACAAGTTGGCTTAATGGTAGAGTGACAGACTCGCATTCAAGTCTTGGGTTCAAATTTCGGTGTTTATCAACCCCCACACGGCTGCTCTTATATAGAGTGTCTTCAAACTTTGGGTAAAAATTGGATATATACGAGTAACAGAGGACATCAAACTGAACAATTCTATATAAGGAATCTATGACCGGAAATACATAATGGTACTTAACGTATTATTAAAAAACGTAAGTTTAATAGAATCCATACTATTTATTGCAAAAACCACGTACATTCCATAGCACGATTTGCCGTAACATTAGAAAACAGTAACAATACCTTACAGATTACAGCAATTGTTAAAATTTGCGACCACCAGTCTCTATGCAGATATGACACCGGCGCAGAAAATTCTGTCAAACTCTTTGAAATATTACTGGAGTCTGCTGTAAGTCAGACTGGCAGCTAGAACCCTACCAAGTAGTTCTTCGTCAGTGTATAGAGGGGTTTGGTACGCCTTCCAGAGGAGTGAGATCCAGCGAACGTTCTGGCCATGGAGAGGATCTGCCCTTCAATCTAACGATTAGGAAATATATGATCAAGGTGCTGAATGACGTCAATATCGAAGTGAGAAGGTCCAGTTGCAGTCACATCCTCTAATTAATGGACAACAAACTCCAGGCAGTTGTTTCATTGTAGTGCTAGCTAGCGTCACCATCAACGTGTGTCTCATGAAATTGAAAGTCGCTCACACAAACTATGGATTTCTAACGATTTGATTCCTTGTTATGAAATGCACATTTTTAAAAATAAAACACGAAAACTATGCACTTCCGGCCATAGGTTCCTTAGTATGGTGTCTTCTATCATATATGAGGGGTTCAGAGTAAAAGCGAATCAATTTCATATTATATTCTTTTGAGAAAACTAATATAAAGTTGAAGGTCTACCGCTGTGGCCACGAGATAGCGTGCTGCCTTGTCACGCAGCGGGCCCCGGCTTCGATCCCCGGTCGGGACAGTTTTTCTGGGTGAGGTTTTTCCTCACCTGTAGACAAATGTCAGGAAAACTTTAAGGCCCAAACGGTTCCCGAAGTCGTATGGCCATCGCAATCATCATCATTCATATGTTTATCTTAGATTAAGTTTAGGATTAGGGACTCTCTTGGCGCACCACTATCATCATCCATCATGTCATCGGGACATCGTAACCCCGCCTTTCAGGCGCCCCAACCTCAGAAGTGGGTCACAATTACGCCATTTCCAGGAGAGAATACCAGAAATATCTAAAAGGACAAAACCGGTGGCATTAATATATATATAAAGTTGAAATATTAGGTATATATTTAAATGTAGCTGAAGAACTAAATATTATTTTTTTACAGTGGAAATGGATAAATACAATACTTGGTTCACTATTGCTCTGAATAATTATTGGTATTTTGAAGCCAAATTCACATAAAATTAGGATTTTCAATTTTTGGACTAGGTTCACTTTTGCTCTGAATCCCTTATATTCTATTTTGACCCAAAAATTTATCTATGTAAATTCTTGCCATATTCATTTTCGGTGTCTGCTAGATACGATTGGTGAAGACACTATTTTATTTGTTTAATCTTTCATGAGATCGATTTCAATACCTTCATTTCTTCGGAATTCGCTAAAAATATTTTTAAAAAACTAATTTAATCATAGAAAGAACATTTTGTCGCATCAATACGAGTGTAAAGCTTCACGATTGAGGCTCATATTGTTTTGGCACAAACATTATAACTTAACAGAGAATAAAGAAATTATTTCTTTAAGAGCATTTTGACGTCTAGAAGGAGACCGACGCGGCGCCAGAAAGTCTGGGTCGGAAGGAAACTCACGCCCTTATTACCATCAGCATGACGGTGATCACGCAGCTCTGCAAAACTCGACACATTCCGTAACATAAAGACAGCCTAGCTTCACGCACCAACACGATCTGCTTCTTTAAGTGCAGATTTTTTTTCTGTTTTCGAAACCTAGCATTTTTATTATGTAGTAGTATAATTACGATGCGAGGTTAGGAATGGTTTTTACAGAATCGAGGAAAATGTTTAAAAACCGAGATTTTTAATTTCCGAGATTCTGTAAAAAACTTCACAAACGTTCGTTATATATTATTATAAACCCAACTGGATTTCTTAGGCTTAAAGGACCTCAGGGACTTGGAAAATCTGGTAGCGTTTGTCTAGCCGAGCGTTAGTATGAGGATGTACAGTATACATGTTTTGAAATAAACAAATGGAGTCTCATTTTAAACTATTTTATTACTAAAGTATAAATAATTAGAAACCCTTAGTATTCTAGCCCTAAATCTAATCTAAGCCTATATTAAAAACTACAGTACTTTCCGGGGTTTGAGAGAAGAGGGAGTTGTGGAATTTATAAATCTAACCTAATCTACATGATTAAAAATGTTATATCCCTTTTTTAAAATTTAATATCAAACCATTAATTGTACTTGATTCAAAATATAAAGAAATGGACTACATATTAAGAAAAATGGTTGGTGACTTACCCTTCAGCCGTTTACACACACAGACAGACACGAGACCCTCACTTCTCAAGTGTTATATACTAAAAATGACCTCAAGTCACCCTAACTGTACCAACTAACATTCCAACGAACTAAATGTAGGGATGTTTACAGTTAGCTTAAACAAGACTTTGCTCTGAACTATATCATGTCTATACTCTATCTCAACAGACTTTGAATGTCTAAACTCTATTTCAAAAGACTTTGCTTGAATAATTAAAATAATCTATAAACAATAAAAAATCTATATATAAAGACTATGTATTCATAACATATATCATTTTTTTTGCGCGATGGTGTTTTCAAAATACTAAATAATAGTAAAATGATAACATCTTTGTTGGAATATATTGCGTTCATAAACAATTGACTAATGTTAACCCTCAAATTGTCAATACAATATTTTCTCGTGCCAGTTATTTAAATGTTCCGGACCGCAAGGAAAATAAATTCATGTTAAACAGAGTTATTATTATACATTATTGTGTAATTTGACATATAAATTAAGCACTTTCTACTCGCGTGTTTTTCTGTTGATCTAAAAACAATATTAAATAAATGAATCAATGTATCCAAAAGGATACATTTCTAATTTAAGGGTTAACAGTGTGGGCAATGTTTATTAGTCGAAACAGCAGGAAGCCGTGATACCAATTTAGTGATAAAATGGCGGGAAGCACGTATTTATTGTTTTATATTGTTTCGAATAAAGTTCAGTTCACTTAAAATGCAGTGATATGTTTCATATAATGTATATTAACACTGCCTTTTGGATATATATTTTGTGTATATACATTGTACGTGTCCACCGCTGTAGTCTCGAGTGTAGCGTGCTGCCTTGTCATGCAGCGGGCCCGGGTTCGATCCCCGGTCGGGGCAGTTTTTTTGGGTGAGGTTTTTATCGGGGTTTTTCCTCACCTGTAAGACAAATGTCAGGAAAACTTTAAGGCCCAAACGGTCCCCGAAATCATATGGCCCATCATCTATCATTATCATCATTATCATCTCATCATCCTTCACCGGTGTGGAAACAACGGGAAGCTACCACACCTACACAATCCCCTAGTAAAGCTGCGAGCATAGCATGAAAATACTATGATTGCAGTGAAGGACCTGCCTTCGGGCAGAATTACTATAGATGGACATTGTATGTAGTATATATAGAAGACAGTGGTTTTACTTTCCACACGCGTGTTTGCAATATGTAATATTACAGTATAGTTATTTTATTACAGTACAGTTATTTTATGTCCATTGCTGTGGTCTCGAGATAGCGTGCTGCCTTGTCACGCAGCAGGCCCGGGTTCGATTCCCGGTCGGGACAGGCTCGTGGGTGAGGTTTTTCGGGTTTTTTCCTCGCCTGTAAGACAAATGTCGGGACGCTTAGGGCCCAACGGTCCCCGAAAATCATCCGACCATCATCATCATCCTTATCATTATCATCTTCATCGGTGTGGAAAACAACGGGAAGCTACCACACCTATAATTCCCTAGTAAAGCTGTAAAGTATAGCATGAAAATGTTATGATTGCAGTGAAAAACCTGCCCTCGGACAGATTACTATGAATGGAGTTATTTTATTACAGTATAGTTATTTAGGTTGGCAACCCCGAAATGTCGAATTTTCAATCATGGTCGCCATTGCTGTAAGTACGACAAAACGCACTATAGCGCAAAAAATATTTAACTAATTCTATGACTTGCGGAATCCGCAGGTTCAATGCTGCATTCATAAGTCCCTCCACTTGCCCGTATCATCAGCAAACTCAGTACAGTTCATATTGACACTGTGGCGGTAATTTTAGGACAGATAGAATGTGGGGTGCTCAGAACCATAAGGGCCCAACCACAGAAACATAGGGGCCCATATGGAAGTGAATATCAGAGAAATCGGTGAGGTAACTCATCTAAAATATTTTAATATTGCCAAAAGTAAACCAAGGCATGCAGTACTACAGAAATCTGTAGTGGAGCATGCTGTCACATAAAGACTTTAAAAAAAATTAAAATGTTCATATATTTACAATGTAAGGGTAAAGCACAGATAAAGTTGGTTCACCATAAGGTGTAACAGATGTTAAGAGCAGGCATACAGGCTAAAATCTCAAAATCGACTACGGTGTACTTTAGACCCTTATGGTTCTCAACGTCAGAATTATACTTAATACCATGTCGTATCTGATATATGTTACGTTATTAAAACGAGTAAAAGCCATAGGATGGATGGATGGATTGATTTCTACTATTACTCATTGACATGACCTGTCAAATTAAATCTGTCCACTATATACTATAAAATCAAAACACATTGAGTAGATATTAATTAGGCTTTCACGGACAGAATTATAACTCCTGAGATTGTCAGAAGCAATCTCTGTGGAAAATTCGTGGAACTGCAATCCTCTTGGCCACGGCCCAGAAAAACGCAACGTTATTTCTCAGCGCAATGAATATATTTTTGTTCGTTAGAAATGTAAAAGCCTAGTGCTTAATAATAATAATAATAAATAATAATAATAATAATAATAATAATAATAATAATAATAATACACGTTTCATGATTTGAAGTCAGATTTAATGTATTAAATGAGAATTATGACCGAAGCGTTGATGAGGCACAAGAAGATGTTTTATTATATTGTAAACCTGTTTCGGACATTGGCATCTTTTAAAAGAAATCTAAATTTATATTTGCTCTAAACTCGACTTCATTATTATCCAGTGTAAGATATATATATATATATATATATATAATAATTGGTGTTTCCCGTATAATGTATCATATTTATATTATTATTATTATTATTATTATTATTATTATTATTATTATTATTATTATTATTATTATTATTATCGTATCATTATTGTTATTACCCTATAAAATGTTGTTTGTACATGACATTTACATTGCTACATTTATTGTATCTTTAACTGTTTATAATTAGTATAGTGTATATCTATATTTGTCGAATATTTATTTTTATTTGTGCTGGTTGAGTGGAAGAGAGGGCCTTATGGCCTTAACTCTGCCAGAAATAAATAAAGTATTATTATTATTATTATTATTATTATTATTATTATTATAATAATAATAATATAATAATAATAATAATAATAATAATAATAACAAAAACTTTAAATAGTTAGTACGTTTTTTCTTTAAGAATGGACAGACAGAATAAAATAGAAAGCATTTTTTAACAATTAAAAAACTTAACCTCATCGGGAATCGAACTTGTAACCTTTCGCATACGAATGAAGCCACTAAGCACTGAGATAAGCGTTGGCTGGCTATTTGTGCTTGAAAGGGAAACGTATTGTAGCTCTACTGTGCAATTAGTTTACTCGTGTGAATCGCGCGTTAGAACTTAAAATATTCGAGCTCAAGAGTAGGCCCATTCTTTTTGTTGCTAAGTGTACATCATTTGATTTAATTGTATGTCAAAGATTCAGTAGTTTTAATTCTTATAAATATTGATAAGTACGATACTATACTAATTCGAAACTAATTCAAAATTAAACCCTAAAATATTATCAAATGAACTTACTTGTATGAAATGTAAAATTTATTGGGACTATTTAAAGATAAAATGTGAATAAAAGTAAATCATCTGAAATTATGTTAAATGATGGCTGTAAGGGAAAATTCCAGGTAAGTCACTTTTTTTCGATGTGGAATTTGTGGTTCATTATATTCTCTATGGAAAGCACAATTAATTTAGAAATTGGAAATCAGTAAAATATACAGGTTAGTCTTGGATTATTTACTTTCAAATTTTGGCATTGAGATAAAGAAATATGGAAGTCACATAACAAAAAAGAGCGTTTTCTAGGTTTCAAGGAAAAAGTGACTTGCCTGGTTTATTTATCCTATAACCTTCAAACATTATTAAATGCATAAACTCACAATTATGAATGGATGTCAATCATCTGCATTATCATCTGTAACAAAGATAAAAAGAAAGCGATTGTCACTATTATCAATAGACAAAATTAAATGAAAATTGAATTGTATCGTTTCTATAAAACTCATTTTGTAATGTGAAATAATTTATTTTTAGTTCATTTTATAACGGAATGAGTGAATGAATAATGAATGAATAAGCCACTCTGTCCACGAAGGGCTAGGGCCTCCTACAAGAGAAATGAACTCAAATATCATGTGGTTCATGCGGGGAGCAACTCCACATGAACGGATAACACTGTTCTAAGTCTACTCTTGTGATTTTTGGTTGGGTGTGAGGGTTTTTGTTTGGCAATATTGTGCAGTTTGTGATTGGACCCAAGGTCCTTGATTTTTGAATGATTCACTTTTGCCTTCTTTCTCACAACTTACAAATTGGATCTGTTAGTATGTTTAATAAACTAATGATCTTCTTGGTGATAAAATCGTAAAAATGTAGTCAATGTACCCAATTCAATTTAGTCTTCAAAATGACAGCTTCGTTTTCGAACATGTTGATTCTTTAAATTTTTAATTGTGCAATTGGGTACATTGACTACATGTGTTTCTGTTAGTATAGTTGGTTTTTACTTATGTTTAGACACTGATTGTTTACTCACTGCCTCCTTCCACACACATTTATTGAGAGCGGTGGTGGACCATTGAATTTTAGTTCTTGCTTGAAATCGTCTGCCTATCTGCGCCTGAATGACTGAGTCTGCCTGGAACTTCTGTCTGTATATAGGGGTCCCTCAAGGTGGTTCATGTGCCCATCTGCATTGTTGCTATCTCGCTACGTGACCAGCCCATTTCCATTTTATCACTGTAGCGCGTTGTGTGTGACATTTTTTGATGTAGTGATGTTTTGTGGTCTCTAATTTGATATTGTATCTCTCAGTGATTATGCCAAGTATTTTCCTCTCCATTTTTCTTTAGCATATTGCAATGGTTGTTTTACATTGTCATTCAATAAGGGCCCAAGTTTGGTACCGTATAACAATACCGGACATAAAATGTAAATGCTTAGTGCTTCTAAATCTCGGCTTCTGGTTTAAGGAACGGAACAAGTACTTATATATGCACAAAGAAATTAACACATAGGCTCAATTCTGGAAATGTAAGCTATTATGCATTGCAGGGAATCTTGTTATCTCAACTTATTTTTAAAAAACATTAACTGAAAAATATATAAAACAGTTATTTATCCCAGTTATATGGGTGCTAAACATGGGCTCTTTCTTTAAAGGAGGAAAAAAAATTGAATATTTGATATTAAAAGTTCTTAGGAAAAAATGTTGGACCAAAGAGAAATGAAGACAGGCGAATGGAGAATATTACAATCTCTAATTACGTTTTAAACAATTTATTAAGTGCTGGACCAAATCTTAACCAAGAGGCTATAAATAAAATGAAAATATGAGCATGAAACCACAATTATATAACATCATGACAAAACTAATGAAGTCTATTTCAAGTTATGTTGAGTGATTCCGGGTTATGTGGCCGTGGTCCATAGTTGGTGTTGATACCAGACGTTTCGCCCTCAACTGCGGAGGGCATCTTCAGTGGCGAGTGCTTCTATGCGTGTTTCCCATCACCGGAATCACTCAAACATTACGATTACCGGCCGATGAATGAAAGCCTGATGCATTCATCTATATTCAAGTTGTTTATAGACTGAGAAAAATGTAAAACTGTCTTGATATATACTAGTATACAAAGGATCTGAAGAAGGTAATTTATCTTTTATCTTTCTCTGAATAGCCTAGAATCATGTCAATCTTCGGAGACTCTAAGTGTAATGTACGGTATATCTAACCCTATATTGAATTTTAATACACATATGAGACTATAAAAGTCGTTGCGAAGGAATGGTTAAACTAAGTGAAGTTCTCAGCAAGTCCGAATTTTACGACCCGATTTGCTGGTTAATGAATTCGATATTTTCTTATTCAATTGGTTACATCCTGTTTCGTTGACAAAAAACATAAGCATGGCGGGTCGCTAGAGCTATTTTACACAGCTTTCTATTAGCTTGACCTGTTATCTATCTATGTAACTGAATCTTTTAACGCGATTTTCACTCACTTAAAATCATTGGATCGAATTGAAACTTTGTTATACTTGTAAAAGACCCGTGACAATATAATAATTTAATATTTGTTTTTCTAAAACTCCTGGCCAAAATCGCCAGAAAATAAAAAAAAAAAGTGTCTTTGTATCTATGTAACGGAATCTTTGAACACGATTTTCACCCACTTAGAAATATTGGATCGACTTGAAACTTTGTATACTTGTAAAGGACCCGTGACAATATCAATAATTCATATTTTGTTTCTAGAATCCTGGCCAGAATCATCAGAAAATCAAAAAAAATGAAAACTGGTATAATAGGTTGCGGACTTGTCGACTTTTTAGTCAGTCGTTGTAAGAGCTCAGTTGTTAGAGCGGTACACTCTAGTGGTATATAATTTCTGTAATCCATAGGTCACTGGTTCAAATCCGGCTGGGAGGTTTTTTTTAGAAGAGTATTACTTTCAGCTCATACTACAATAGAATCGAATTTAAAGATATTTACATTTTTATCTTATTCTCTAAAATATTAAAACTAAAAAATAAAAAATAAATAATAGTTTAAAAAAACTAAAACAACACGCTTTATTAGAAAACTGAACTAAAAAATGAAAAATAATTTTAATTTCCAACATGCTTGGGATAAATAATTTTACCATCAAAAGCGTGGGGTGTTTTTTATGATTTTACATTTTCTTCTTAGAGACTTTAACTTTTACCAATATCTGTTTATTATCAAATATATTATTGATAAAGAGCACCCCACGCTTTTGATGGTAAAATTATTTATCCCAAGCATGTTGGAAATTAAAATTATTTTTTCATTTTTTTAGTTCGGTTTTCTATTAAAGCGTGTTGTTTTAGTTTTTAAAAACTATTATTTATTTAAATTTCACCTTATTAAGTAGACATAAGATCATGAATGATGCCATCATTTACTGGAAAGACACTCACTTCACTCTGGAACTCATGCAGGGATACACATCTGCTCTGTAAAGCGGGTTGCCATTGCTGAATTCTGGCTTCGAATTTCGTCTTGCTCTTTAAAACGGCAGATATTTTTTTGGACACGGCCTTGGTACATCATAACGCTTCTCTGGAAGAAAATTCAAGATAGGTTTCTGCATGCAATGGCTGACATTTTCCTTGTTAGAAATGAAACCTTCAAAAAAAAAAAAGTTTCTGCGCAAGCGCAGATCTATCTCTTTCGTTACATATCTACCTCGCTCCCACAATGACGGTTAACAAATGCAGTTTGTATCAGTTCTACTAATTTGTGGGCACTAGAAATGTCCATAATTGATGAGATAATCGTACGTACTATAAGGGTGATTCTTTTGAACCTTTATCTATTTTTTTGTGGTATAAAATTTTTATTGAAATTAATAACGGAATTCTGGGAATCCCTCACAACATCCATTGAATTTTAATTTGATTTGTTTTTGTTTGGGAAAGTCAATATTACGCTGGGTATTCTATTGCAGCTGGAGGCAGTTATGATGTATCCTGTGAAACTATGGAATGTCATAATGAATGAAAAGTAATTAAATTAATCACACAATGTGCTATGTTTGATGAGCAGCATGTCAGAACTAACACGATACATGAGACATGAAAACAATTCCAATACTGATATATATGAAAAAGAAAAAAAAAATATTATAAAACTTTATTAAGAATTTATATGCAATACAGAGCTTTCCTATAACCCATTGTAAATTTTACTCCTCTATAAATCCATATTCTCTGCATCACTCTCTGTTAATCCTCTCGACACCATACCCCTATGCCCTCCTTGAATTCACTATTCTTTTGGTCTTCCCTTTCTTCTGTAAACCTCCGCTTAAAAATTTAATATCATATTAGGTATCCTGTCATCTGACACATTCTTTATGTCCAAACCATTTTAATAATAGTAGTAGTAATAATACTCATAATAATAATCTCATCTTTATTAGGAATTTCTCTACAATAGAGTCTTTTCCTACTCTTCCATAAATTCTTAATCTCTGCATCACTCTCTGTTAATCCTCTCGAAAACTATATTCATACACTCTCCTGGAATCGACTGTTCTTTTGGTTTCTCCTTTCTTCTGTTGCCCTGCGTTTAAAAATTTAATATCTTCTTAGGTATCCTATCATCTAACATACTCCTTACGTGGCCTAATCATAATAATAATAATAATAATAAAATAATAATAATATTATTATTATTATTATTATAATAATAATAATAAATCTCTCTACTCTTAATTAGGAATTTCTCTGCAATAAAGTCCGTTTTCCAATTCCTCCATAAATCCCTATCTCTGCACCACTCTCTGTTAATCCTCCCGACACCATAATCCTGTTCTGTGAATCCAGGTCCCCGTCTTACGGAAAAATGAAACTATGCTAAAAAACCTAATTTGAATAATACAGGCAGGATTTACCATTAGAAATAATAATAATAATAATAATAATAATAATAATAATAATAATAATAATAATAATATTATTATATATTATTATTATTTTATTAAGGATTTTCTCTACATTACAGTAGTTATCCTTCAGCCCAAATGTATTTTGCTTCGCTACAGATTTCTATCCTCAGCATCTTCTTCTTTGAGGTCTTTGCTGATAACGTTTCTTCTCACTAACATCCATCCAATGTTCCCTGAGTTTCCCCCTCCTCCTCCTCTCCTCCCTCCTCTCCTGCCTTCAGCATTCCAGCTTCATTTCTTGGGATTCTATTATTCTCCATCCTCTTCAGATGTCCATACCATTTCAATCTTCGTTCTTATATTACTTCTTATGTTATTAAGTTTAACATTCATTATTTCTCTAATTTTCTGGTTTCGAATTTTCTCCTTTCTTGATTTTCTTGATGCTCTTCGCCAAAAAAATCATCCATCTCTGTTGTCAATAATTTTAATAATAATAATAATAATAATAATAATAATAATAATAATAATATAATAATAATAATAATAATAATAATACAATAATTATGTAATATAATGTTCTCCTTGTCTATTGTCAAGTAGGCTACACATTTTATTAGATTTCGGTAAACCTTATTTGTGTACACTTTTTAAATAAATAATAATAGTAATAATAAATGTTGGCCTAACAATCTTCCACGTATTAATTCTATATATATATATATATATATATATATATAGTCCACCGCTGTGGTCTCGAGGTAGCGTGCTGCCTTGTCACGCAGCGGCCCGGGTACGATCCCCGGTCGGGGCAGTTTTTCTGGGTGAGGTTTTTATCGGGGTTTTTCCTCACCTGTAAGATAAATGTCAGAAAAAACTTTAAGGCCCAAACGGCCCCCGAAATCATATGGTCATCATCATCACCATCCTTATCATCATCATCACCATCCTTATCATCATCATCCATCCTTCACCAGTGTGGAAAGCAACGGGAAGCTACCACAACTACAATTCCCTAGTAAAGCTGCAAGCATAGCATGAAAATGCTATGATTGCAGTGAAGGATCTGCCTTCGGGTAGAATTACTATGGATGGATGCGTATATATATATATATATATATATATATATATAGTCAATTATGGATTCCAACCACTGTTAATAATAATTCCATTCCATTAACGCAGTTGAGCCTCTCACCTTATGGATGCATTTAAGAAAGTTTTTTTTCTTTTCTTTTCATGTCTCATATATATATATATATATATATATATATATATCTATATTTAAAGTAGTTAAATGAAAAAAAAAGAAAGCAGAGAGAGTTGATTATCGTGTTTAGCATTTGGTACAACTGTTGCTTGCAGTTATTGATTATACACTGCACCTCACGGAAAGAGAATATTTCAGACAATATTTTGGTTACATTAATGAGTTTCGTGACTACAATCTCTGCATAACTATCGTTAAGATAAATCTTATCTGACACAGTCAAGGGCACACCATGCGGATTTTCACGTATATTTTTGCACAAACACTTTAATTAAATTGACAAAGTATTAGAGGTGGAGTTTAGAATACAATTTTTCTTATTTTATTTAATAAGAACCATAGACTCCGATCATGTACTTTTAGTTCACTAAAATCGCACTACATTTCGTGTTTCTACACACGATGACGTCACAATATTTAAAAAATGGTTACTAACTCACTCACTGATCTGTTAGATTCATGGCCGCGCGGATATACGCTCTTCATACACTCCTATCCTGAGCTAATTTTTTCATACAACTCTTGTATAATATATAAATAATAATGTCCTAAACCCATATCCAACAAAGAGTCGGGTCGAGGGATGAGATGAGATAAAGCCCCATATATAGAAGTCTGTGAATGACAAGGGTGCCGGCCAACCACGCCTGACGCACCATCAGGAGCAGATGAACGAAATGAAATTATATGGATGAGATGAGTATGGAGGATGGGAGATGTGGTGGAATGAAATTTGTAGCAGGGGAAAATGGGAGAAGCTCCTAGAAAAACTTGATCAAGCTCCGTTTCGTCCACCACGAAACCAACATGGAGTGACCGAGACTGGAATTCGGGACCCCAGTGGTGAGAGGCGAGCGTCTATCGCTTGCGCCACAGAGCCGCTGTTCTTGTATAATATACTTCCCTCAAATCATGGTTAATGTTATTCTCTCACCTCATTCTTGGCTTGCTTACTGGGCAGAGATTTTTGGAAATCCTCGAAATGTACAATATTTTCGAAGATTGCTCTTAAAATTGGTAAAAACTGCTGAAAAATCTGCAATTTTTAGCTTTCCCTCTGTTTTTGCTACAAGGAGCTTCTACGCCCTTCTTTCTAAAGCACTAACATTCATTGTTCCTAGGAACATGTCCATGACTTTATCCTTTGGCATGGTTTCCCCTGAAGTACTCCTCATCCGGAGAACCCAATGAGTTTCAATTCAGGAAAATTTCATCCCAGTGGAACCCATGTACACGTTTCTGACGATTGTATTTTTACGGTGAAAGATCGTCACTCGTTCGACCTAGGTTTTTTCTTTTTGTCTGGCTTATCGCTTTCAACATGTCCGGCATGGATAACCTTTTCGGCAGCAATACAACCGCCGCGCCAGCATAGCTCTCGGGGTGATTTAAGCACGCAAGCCACTCTACCATGATAAGGTAAGAATGCAATGGAAAAAAGAGTTGAATGAAAATAAATTAATAATTCATGTTATATCAGTTCGATTTGAAAATGTCTTCATAAAAAACAAAATCAATGGGTGTTCCTATAATATAGATGAAAAGATTATAAAATTTATTTAAAGCTCCATGTGGTTTCATATGTGTAGAAAAAACTTACGAAGAGTTATAATAGAATTAGACAGGAAACTGGTAGAACAAGTTTCTGAATTTAATTACCTCGGTCACCTGGTATCTGATACAAGAAACGACACAGATATAAAGTTACAGAAATACATGCATAAATGGGGTCATAAAAATAAGTTTTAATAAACAAATGTCAACCACAACCAAATTCTGATTACACATCATCATCATCATAGTACATTCACGAATTTAGGTCATTTGTTGACCTGTTTCGGCCTCAAGAGAAACACCATCCAAAAGTCTTTTGAGTGGACGTCCTGGTCTTCTTCTTCCTGCAGGTTGATATCTTAACATTTGTTTGGGTATTCTGTAATCTTCCATTCGATGAACATGTTGCATCCATCTTGACTTATAATCCGAAATTTTTGTTTTCTAAAGGTTCCATGTGTAATTCTTCTAAGATGTCTTCATTTTTGTGTATCCTGCAGTCCTCCGAAGGTATCTCATTTCAGCAGATCTAAGTTTCTGTATATCCTTCTGTTTCAACGTCCATACTTCACTATCACACAAAAGAGTTGGAAGAGCCAGTGTTTTATACACTTTTAATCTTACAATGTAACTAAATATCAGGACTGAATATAGTAGAGAAAATTGGAACTAAATTCTAAATCAAATCAAAATTGCAAGCGGCACAGACGAGATTTTTATGTCAACTTCTAAGTTTGACAAAAATGGAAAAAAGCAAAGAAATAAGGAAAGACGAGATAAATTAAAAGTTGAAAATAGGCCTATTTTTTATTTATACAAGTGTAGAGGACTTAACAGAAATTGTCCATAATTACGAGTAAACAAATAACTAATAATACTAAATTAAAAACATCATAGCAAAACAAAGTTTGGATTATGCTTCTCGTATCTATACTTTAGAGTAGCAGAGTGGATGCCTGACACTGTAGTAAGTGGAAGTTCAAAATATAATAATACAATTATTTTTCATTCTTTTAGTTCGGTTTTCTAATAAAGCGTGTTGTTTTAGTTTTTTAAAACTATTATTTATTTTTAATTTTTAGTTTTAATATTTTACAGAATAAGATAAAAATGTAAATATCTTTAAATTCTATACTATTGTAGTATGAGCTAAAAGTAATACTCTTCTAAAAAATCCTCCCAGCCGGATTTGAACCAGCGACCTATGGATTACTGAAATTATATACCACTACAGTTCACCGCTCTATCAACAGAGCTCTTACAACGATTATCTAAAAAGTCGACAAGTCCGCAACCTATTATACCAGTTTTGATTTTTTTGATTTCTGATGATTCTGGTCAGGATTTTAGAAGCAAGATATGAAATTATTGTATTGTCACGGGTCCTTTACACGTATACAAAGTTTCAAGTCGATCCAATGATTTTAAGTGGGTGTGAAAATTACGATGAAAGAATCCATTACATAGATAGATAGATAGATACAAGTCAAGCTAATATAAAGCGTGTAAAAACTAAAATATCCTCAACTCGTGCCTAGTCGAGGGATGAGATGAGATGACGTCCTATATAAATTATATAGAGGTCTGTGAATGACAAGGGTTGCAGATGAACGAAATGAAATGAAATGGATGAGATGAGTATGGAGAAAGTGGTAAGAATGAAATTGTAGGGGGGGAAACGGGGGAAAATCCCGAAAAAAAAACCTGCCCAAGCTCCGTTTTATCTACCACTATACCCACTTGGAGTGACCGAAACTCGATCTCGGGACCTAAGCGGTGAGAGGCGAGCGTCTAACTGCTTGCGCCACGGAGCCGCCTAAAGATCAAAATCTAGTTGAAGGAATTCAGATTTATCAAAGCAATTGATTACAACATGTCCAAATAATGGACCTACCTCGCTTTCCTAAATTAAATTTGCATTATCAATCTAAATAAGGGCCAACACGCACACTCTATTGAGTAACACTAAGAAATTGAGACTGGAAGTAAACATCAATAAAACTAAATATATGTTCACTCATACAAATGCGTTACATAATGGAAATTGACAACAGTGGCAAAGAAGGAAATTTTGAAGAAGTGGGTGATTTCAAGTATCTAGGAACAATAATTACAAAAGGAATGAGATGTACAAATAAATTAAACATAGGCTCAATTCTGAAAAGCATGCTATTAGGCCTATGCATTACAGGGACTCTTGTCGTCCCAACTCATTTCAAAAACACATTAAACTGAAAATATATAAAACAGTTATTCTTCCAGTTATGTTATACGGCTGCGAAACATGGATTCTTACTTTAAGGGAGGGAAAGAAGATTACGAGTATTTGAGAATAAAGTTCTCAGGAAAATTGTTTGTGCCAAAAAAGAGAAGAACAGACAGGTGAATGGAGAAAACTTCATAATAGTGAGCTATATGATATGTATAGGAAGCCAGATATAATAAGAACAGTTAAGTCTCGTCTGTGATGTGCAGGACATGTGGCCACGTATGGGGATGAAAGAGGTGTATGAAAGCTTCTTGTAGGAAAACCAGAAGGAAAATATCCAGTTGGTAGACCAAGAATGAGGTGGAAGAATAACACTATCCATGATTTGAGGGAAGTAGATTGTACAGGAGATTGGAAAACAGCTGAGGATAGGGATGCATGGAGAACTTACGTCCGCGCGGCCATAAACCTACGGGTTCGATAGAACTAGTGAGTTAGTTATTTAGATATTTAGTATCAATCTAAAGGACGTAGATATAAAGGAAGAATAAAATTAAGATGGACTGGCCAACCACATCTTTGAGATCTCATAGGAACAGGTTCATACGATCTAAACCTAAATAAGTTAGTGATGGAGTTATATTAAAATGTGTTGACCCATAACTTGGAAGGATAGTTGACAGTGTAGGAATATAGATAAGGAAATATGCTGCTACATACGCTTGCAGCAAGCTAACGGGAAGTTAATTTAGGCCACACACAATATGCCTGTGTACTGTGCAGCAGTACAACAATTCTCAATCACGTACGGAACTGTCATACCGTCCACTTGCTGTGAAATGATTAAAATGGAGCACATATCTGATGTAACTCTCTCTATTAACTACCCTATCTCAATATACTACATATAATATTACAATAACAATCACACTATACACAAAATCTATGGATAACCATGTACTGGCATTATCGAACTTGAAAGTTCATGGTCGCGCGGACATAAGCCCTCCATACATCCCTATCCTGAGCTAATGTTTTCAATCATCTTCTATATAATTTAATTCCCTCAAATCACGGTTAATGTTATTCTCCCATCTCATTCTTGCCCTACCTACTTGGTGTTTTCCCTCTGATTTACCTAGAAGGAGCTTTCATGCCAATCTTTCATTCCTCATCCGTGCCACATGCCTTGCTTATCGCAGTTTACGAGACTTAACTGTTCTTCTTCTTCTTCTTATTCACGGATTAGGCTTATTTACTAGCCTGTTCCGGCTCCAAATTGCTGCTCTTTCCATCTTTTCGTTGGTCTTCCCAAACTTCTTCTTCCTCGTGGTGAATAGTTGTATACTGCTTTTGGTATTCTATTCTCAGTCATCCTTGCCAAGTGTTCTTTCCAGTTTGTTCTGTATTTCTCTATTGTTGAGTTTAATTCCTCTACTTTTAGTTGTTGTCTTATTTCTGTGTTATGTTTTTTGTCTGTTCTTTGATATCCTGCTATTGGTCTGAGGAATCTCATTTACAGCAGCTTGTATTCTGGCAGATTGTTGTGTTGTCACTGTCCATCTTTCGGATCCATAAGTAATAATAGGCACTTCCATTGTCTTGTATAATTTCATTATAGAGTCTTTCCTGGCTTTATTTTTCAAAGTTCTTTTCAGTGTTCCTGTTATATAATTAAACTTATTTCGTTTGTTATTTATATCTGTTTCTGATGTGTATGATATTTCGCAACCTAGGAAGTTATATGTTACTACTTGTTCTATTGGTTTAATTTCTAATATTATCTTTGTCGGAACTGGATGAGCACCCTTGAAGGCCATTATTTTTTATTTTTGTGAGGATATTTCCATGTTGTATTTTTTTTATATTTCATTAAGTTTATATTAGCATTCTTTGTATTTCATCTTCTGTTTTTGCTATTAAAATCTGGTATCTGCAAAGGCTACTCTGTTCTTATTACATCTGCATGTAGCTCACCGTTACGCAAACTTCTCCATTCGCCTGTCTGTTCATCTCTCTTTGTTCAAAGATTTTCCTAAGAACTTATTTTCGAATATTTTTAAGATTTTCTTCCTCCCTTGAAATAAGATTTCATGTTTTGTTGCATCTATGTAATATAACTGGGAAAATAACAATTTATATTTTTTAGTTTAATGTTTTTAGATAAATTGGAACGACAAGAGTCCCTGTAATAGATAATTGCATGAATTTCCATAATTTGAGCCAATGTTTAATTAATTTTGTGTATATCATTCCTGTTTGTAATTGTTCCCAGGTGATAGAATTTAGCCACTTCTTCAAAATTTCCCTCATTTGTCATTAACTGTCCATTTCCTTTACATAATGTATTTCTATACTTAGTTTTATTGATGTTTATTTTCAGTCCCAATTTCTTATTATTAGATATAAAATCTACCGATAAACATCCAAATACCTTACATATGAGGACCGCTCAGTACACATGATTTAGATTATAAAATGAAATAGTTTTAGAGCAACTTCATATGGAACTTATGGAAAGCAAAATTGTATTATATAAAACAGATGCTTGCCGGTACATTTTAGATTTAGATTTATTTATTTAGCCTGGTGGAGTTAAGGCCATGTGGCCTTCTCTTCCACTCACCAGGGCAAACATATATTACATCAGAATATAACAATGAACTTGCATATTAATGTAAATGGACACCTAGGATGAAATCCCCTTATATGTTAATAAACATGATGACAATTGGCTCTAGCAGGAATGTGTGTTATCACGTTGGCCAACAGACGCTAGCAGTCACTTTTTCACCGATCGAATATTCACAGGTGTTACCCTGGCATAGAATATCCCTTAAAAAGTGATTTTTTAGCAATTAAACCCAATGGGTACAACGTAGGACACGACAAACACCCAGTCCCAAGGTTGAGATTTAAAAATCCCTTACCCAGCCGGGAATTGAAACCGGGTCGCCGGAGTGGAAGGTAGGTACTCTACCGACTACGCAACAGCGACGGACTTAAAAAGTGATATAAACATATATACAGAGTGGAGCATAATTTTGTTTCTTACGTGATTCTTCCGGTTACAGTATTTGATGGAATAGGAAAAAAATGTCAATTCAAGGAAGTCCCTGCTGCTTGAAGTCGCTGACTATAGAAATTGAAGTGGTTGTCAATAACTGAACAAACATTGTATGTGTATTTCACATTGAATCCTTCGCAGATAGACTAGAATTGTTTTGTAACAACAGAACGGTGCATAATTTTGACAAAACAAGATCGCAATGACGTTGCAGAGCTGTTATTGTCACATTATTTAGTTAAAGTGGAAAACACCTGATGACTCTGGCAGTCGACATGCTCATGTGTAAAATTAAAATCAGGTGCAACATTAAATCACTGCTTTTTAACCTGTTCACAGCTTTACCCACTGGCACGATTTTATAACCGTTGCTATTATTTATACAAAACTAAAACTTCAAATTTCATGACTTTGCATATGGTTCGAGAATTAAAAAAATTTACTTCACACTGACATCTTTGTTAGATTTATAATTTTATTATATGACCATCCATCATCATCATCATGCACAGATTGTTTCTAAAGTGACGGTCCAAAAATGAAGTAATGGCAAAAATGAAACGAAGCTAAAGTCAGTCGCCCATAAATTTAGCGAATTCCTCAGTAAATCGAATGTATGGTCCAATTTTGTTGGTTTATGGAATGTCTTTTTTATTAATTAAATCGTATGTATCCAGTTATGTTGCGAGAAAATCAGGGTGGCCGCTAAAAAACGATTTTCAATTGCGTTTTACAGATCAACACCCACTTTTAATGGAGGATTTCGCTGATGTTTGTAAAATACCTTTCTCGTTTTATTTAAATGGAGTATACCGAGTTTCGTCGCGAAAAATAAAAAATTGTGGATGCTAGAGTAATTTTTTAAATTTTAGTTTCACTTGAATCCCTGTTCATAATAGTCCAGTTTTGCTGGTTAACGAACTCAGTTTTTCTTTTATTAACTTTTGCTGTATGCAAAGCTCTGGTTAGGAATGTATGGACAGCTTGAATCTCCGGATACTATAGTATCAGTGAGTTGTAGTAGTAGTAGTTGTAATAGTAGGACTTTATTAGATTAAAAGTAAGGTGCAATAGTATTTACTATATGGATCGCACGGGCAAGGAAGCCGTGCGTGCTGTTGACAATCTTATCAATAAATTAGTTTAGTAATAATATAAAAAAACAAAAAACACTAAGCAATAGTTAACAATACAATTACAATATACATTCATTAAGCTAGATATGGTTATTAAATCCCGCACCGTAGCGAAGTGGTTAAGGCAACCAAACCTTGGCGCAAAGCTTCGCTGGTTCGAACCCCCATGGGGGAAGATATTTTCTCATGGATTTTCAGTCAGTATGCGATCGTTACCACACCCAGCATCGTGAGGCATTTGGGTAGCTACAATAAGTAGCGACTCCAGGTTGAGATGACCAGCTATGACGGCTGGGGGACCCGACATGCTAACCACATGTCCACCCCTACACTGGCTGGATGATCATCAACCTCTGAGATTAACACTGTGGATGTGAGGCCAGCAGTCAGCTGGTAGGCGCTAGGAGTTGTTTTTTTTTAAATATTAATTAAGTATTAATAATATTACACTTCGCTTACATATTTATTTATTCACGAAACGAGTGTTGTTCTTATTTTACATTTTAATAAAAATTTACTCACTTTTATCCAATTTTCTGGGTTAGCATGCCAATCACGATTTGAATTGGGAAACGTTCCGGCCGGCAAAAACTGACGCTTCCAATATTTCAAATCGTTATATTTTCCTAAAATATGTATTTTGTCTTCAAAGCTCCCGCACATTGAACATAGTCGCATACCGTGATCGTCAGTAATTTTTAGAAATGTCCCATGTCCCAACCTAAACCAAGCTATCCCTGATCTATCTTCAATCCTAGAGTATATATATTTTGGCATTTGGCAATGAAGGCAAATATGATATGAAAAGAAAAATGAATTTGCTTAACTGTTATGTTAGCCGCTAGATGTCAGTTGGAACAAATTTCCGCTACCCTTGTGTGAATTGAGAATACTACATGTATAAGAAAATTGTATGTTTGTGTTGGAATTCTTGGGTAGCTCAGTTGGTTAGAGCGCTAAAGGTACAGACTTTAGAGACTCGAGTTCAAATCCCGACTCAAGCATTCAATTTTTCTTTCATATCATATTTGCCTTCATTGCCAAATGTCAAAAATATATTTATAATATCTATATATACAAGCGTTACTGCTATAAAGTAAATATTCTCTTTAAAATTTTGCTTAACTATTATGTTAGCCGCTAGATGTCAGTGGAACAAATTTCCGCTACTCTTGTGTGAATTGAGAATACTACATGTATAAGAAAATTGTATGTTTGTGTTGGAATTCTTGGGTAGCTCAGTTGGTTAGAGCGCTAAATGTACAGACTTTAGAGACTCGAATTCAAATCCCGACTCAAGCATTCATTTTTCTTTTCATATCATATATTATATATATATATATATATATATGGTATGATAAGAAAAATAAATGCCTGGACGGGATTCGAACCCGGATCTCTGAGTCTGTACCTCAGCGTGATATCCATTACACTACCAGGCGAATCCAATTCAAACACTTATTTTTCTTAATTATGTATTATATACTCTCCATATATATATATATTATATGTGTGTGTGTGTGTGTGTGTGTGTGTGTGTGTGTGTGTTATATATTTTTTAAATTGAGCAATGCAAGAAAAATATATGTTTGTAGTAGTCGATTGTGTTAGTGAGAGAGTTAATTAGTTATATAGGCTCTAAATGTCCATTCATAGTAATTCTGCCCAAGGGCAGGTCTTTCACTGCAATCATAGCACTTTCATGCTATGCTTTGCAGCTTTACTAGAGAATTATATGTGTGGTAGCTTCCTGTTGCTTTCCACACCGGTGAAGAATGATGATGGTGGCCGGATGATTTCGGGGACCGTTGGGCCCTAAGCTTCCTGACATTTGTCTTACAGGTGAGCAAAAACCCCGAAAAAACTCACCCAGGAGTCTGTCCCGACCGGGAATCGAATCCGGCCCGCTGTGTGACATGGCAGCACGCTACCTCGAGACCACAGCCCTAAATTAGCGTTAATTATTTTTAAAAGTCAGTGGTAAAATAAATTCTTATTATGGTTGCGAACACTGTAGCAGGTAGAAATTAATATTACCAGATCGGAATATTTAACACAGTGTTATTATGTGTCCATGGTAAAAATGTGTATTTAGGTTATGTAGACCTAATTTTGATATTTTGACAGCCAGTTTTGTAATGAATGCTGGTATTGAGAGCCACAGATATGCTGATACACAGAAGACAATTCCGGCGAGGATAAGCAATCTCATTTGAATATGTTGTATTGTGCAGCCTGAAGTGAGACGAGTAAGGCCCCAGAGAAGCCCGTCACTCCCCGATGGTGATCAATCATTGTTACTGGTTACCGCAGGGTTCTATGTTATTCTTATTGACACGATTTTATTTTACTAATTGTGACGTCTTGTCTGTTGCAGGTGAGTGTTGCAGTTGACTGAGACATTAATGACGTAAGTAACTAAATTAATTTGGTTTTACGAGCTAAATAAACTGTTATTAAATTTGTTAAAAGAGTTATCGTGGTTGACAAGGTAGGAAGAAAAATTAAAATATAATTAATATCCGCAATTAGCGGGAAGTTATATAAATTGCGTAGAATGTGTTGCTAATTACATCTAACAATCTGCGATGGTAAAGTTTTTTTTTGTCACGTGATGCAGTGAAATTACCATCAGCTTGATGACTGTTTTCCGCCAGCATCTCCATGTTCATATAATTATTACAAACTTAGTTGTTTTAATTTCCTGCTGATGCAGTTTATTAGATTCATTGTCATCGTCATTATGGCATTCCAACCAATTTTTGGGACCCAGCCTTCCTCAGAATGTTCTTCCAGACTTCTCTATTTGCTGCTAAATTCTTCCAATTTCTATTTTTTTTTTTTGTATTGTAAGCCTATGTTTTCCCTTTACACAGATTTAGGCGCTCTCCCCCTACAGGGAAGAATTTGAACCACACTAATTTAGTTACACTTGTTTTCGTATAGATGTCATTTTGAGTGGTCCGTGGTTAGCGTTCCGCCTCATACTGACATCTAGGAAACCAACGTAGTACTAGGACGGGAAAATTCGGTAAATTTTGCTTAGATGCCTTTTCATTCAGGCTTAAGGATTTTTTACGAGCCTGAAAATCTTCAGACTCGGGACCTACGGCTTAAAATCCCTCCCGGTGGACTTGCTCCTTGGATTTTTCCGTCCTAAAAAATCCATCGACCCCGGCCGGGTTTGAACCCGCGACCCTCGGGACCAGAGGCAAGGAGCATAACCACTAAGTCCACCGCGGCAGATCCAATTTCTAATTATTACTAATTCTATTATCCTGCAAAACATTATCCTCCCATCTTAATTTTGGTCTCCTAACTTTTCTGGTTTTTTAGTGGTTGTACCATGTAGATCTATTTAACAGTTCTATTATTTAATCAATTGAGTTGGTGTTTACTTGATGAAAATCCATATTTATTAATTAAATAAAAATAAAACTTAGTTTTATTTGATTTTTATATTTATTAAGATATAATTCAGTGACAGCTGTTTCGGTACACTGTACCTTCTTCAGACATGTTAACAAATTATGAATTGTGTTATTATAGTACATATCAACTGATCTAAGCAACAATACAACAATAATTTATTTTTTTTTTTAATTTAACAAAGGCGATTCATTCAAATCAAGTTGAGAATTTAACAGTATATTGCTACTTTTCAATTTATTTATTTCTACAGCCACCAAAAAGTCCAACTTCTTACCCTTATCACAAACATGTAAAATTTCAAAATTTGGATCGAAGCAATGATTAAATTGGAATAGGTGGTTAGCATATTTTGAATATTCTAAATTTCTGTTATATGCTCTCATGTGTTCCTTTATCCGAGAGATAAAAGGTCTACCAGTTTGTCCTATATAGACATTGTCACATGTGCCACACTTCAATTTATATACAACTGATAATTTTTATTTTTTATTTTGGTTTTATTGTTTTTTATTATATTTTGTAAAGTTTTATTAGTTTTAAATGCCACATTAATGTTCAACTTTTTAAAGTGTTTAGATATTTTATTTGAAAGTGGGCCTATGTATGACATTACGACATATTTCTTTATGTTTTCTTTGGGTAAAGGAAAACTTTGTTAATTGCTTTTTGTAATGAATTTTCTTAATTAAATATTCTATAATTTTAGGATTGCAGTTATTATTAATAGCTAATTGTTTAATAATATTCAATTCATTATTATATTTCAAGGGTGAAAGAGGGATATTTAGAAGTCTATGAATGTAACTATTAAAGGCTGCCATCTTACGAGTATATGGGTGAAGAGAAGAACTGTGGCTAGTGGTATTTAATCCTTCTTCTTCACGGTTTAGGCTTATTTACTAGCCTGTTCCGGCTCCAAATTGCTACTCTTTCCATCTTTTCCTTGGTCTTCCCAAGCTTCTTCTTCCTCGCGGTGAATAGTTGTATGATGCTTTTGATATTCTATTCTAATTCATCCTTGCCAAGTGTTCTTTCCAGTTTGTTCTGTATTTCTCTATTGTTGTGTTTAATTCCTCTACTTTTAGTTGTTGTCTTATTTCTGTGTTGTGTTTTTTTGTCTGTTCTTTGATATCCTGCTATTGGTCTGAGGAATCTCATTTCAGCAGCTTGTATTCTGGCAGATTGTTGTGTTGTCATTGTCCATGTTTCGGATCCATAAGTAATAATAGGCACTTCCATTGTCTTGTATAATCTCATTATAGAGTCTTTCCTGGCTTTATTTTTCAAAGTTTTTTTTAGTGTACCTGTTATATAATTAAACTTATTTATTTTGTTATTTATATCTTGTTTCTGATGTGTATGATATTTCGCAACCTAGGAAGTTATATCTTACTATTTAATAAATATGAAAATCAAATAAAACTAAGTTTTATTTTTATTTAATTAAGTTTTATTATTGTCTATACGCATCAAATGTCCAGCCCAGGCCAATCTATTAATTTTATTATATATTTCACTAAATCGGGTTCCTTATATGAGTGCCTCAGTGTCATAGGTGCCTAACCCACAATTTAAAAAAATTATGTTTCTCCTTGTAATTGCACTAGAAATAATCTTCTCTGTCAGAGCCACATCTACCTATAACATTTTTATGTTATTTTAACTCATCCATAATTTTATATGCAGATGTGGCTCTTACAGAGGTGATATTTCTAATGCAATTACAGGGAAAACATTTTTTTAATACAGGCTTTCCACTTTACAGCAGTTTGCCCTTGATTCCTGCTTTCCAGAGATTCCTATCTTCCCATTGTCCATCTTCCATACCCCTCTTCATCATGACATCATATATTCCCTCATACCATGTACTTCTACTTCTCCCCTTCTTCCTTCTGCCTGGTACCATCCAATCCAACACTTGTTTAGGCCACTGGTCTTCCGGCATCCGTTGTACATGTCCATACCACTGTAAAGCTCTCTTTGTTATTCCCATGGATAACAGTTTCTTGTGCATCCATTTCTTATATGTTGTAGCCTGGATATTCTCATACTTCTCCGTAATCCATCCATTTCTTTCGCCAAGATTCTTTCTCAGCATCCTTTAATTTATTATCCAGCTTTCTGATCCATATGTTAGTATATTTTCTATTATTTGTCTGTATAATCTCTTTTTTTTTTGTTTTTCTGGTCAATTTCTATTCCATAAAAGACCATTCCAGGGATCTAATCGCCTTTCTTGCACAATTTACTCTGTTAAATATATCTTTTCCACAAGACCAGATTTATCTATAATAGATCCAAGATATTTAAATTCTTCAACACGTTTAATTATCATATTATTTATTTGTAGGTCTCTGAATTTCCTCCAATTACCATATATTCTGTTTTAATATAATTTATCTTCATTCCACCTACCTCAAATGCATCTACCAAGCATATTTTTTTTAATTGTGGGTTAGGCACCAATGGCACTGAGGCACTCATATAATTCATACAATTTACAATTTATCCTTCTCCAAATATCGCCCTCTTTCACAACCCAAAAATGGATGTTAATACATGTGAACTGTACCGGACAAAAGTTCCTATTCAAAATTATATCTACTCATTTCTCTCTAAAAGTCCTGGAAGTTTATAACGGGAATTTCTGAACACCGTTGAATATCTGTTCTCTGAAGAATTTTCACGCACTAAAAAATACGTAAGTATAAAGTTGATTGAATTTGAATTAGAGATGAGGTTAAATGAACCGAATAAAACATTAATTGAACTAGTTGCTCGGTGTATGAAGGTAGTGCTGTAGTGACGTTGAAGATGATTAATCTAAAGTATGAACAACATACAGTAGCTGCAATAGAAATAAAACCAACTTGAGTTCGCTTTTTTTTTAAATAACGTCACGGAACTCAGCCATCCATTCCCGGATGATGGATGTAGTGGAAACTTAACCGTGTGATGTAAATTCTACGTATGTTCTGCTTCTAAACTAGATGAACACCTACACCCAGTTTTCTCACTCTTTTTATTTATGTTTGTGAAGTGATAGCGAGAAAATGCTACAGCTAACACATCTATATATAAAAATGAATACTTGTTTGTTTGTTAGATTGTTCGTACTTTAAGGGCGGCCATACCATTGATCCGATGTGAGGGGGCTTTTTTGCAAAATGTTCAGGAGATTCCCGGAATGAACATAGGCTATAAGAGAGTTGTGATACTCAACTCCTACATCCTTAAAAATCGCCCTTTTGTTGTGGAAAACGGGAAAAAAGTAGCTCTTTGGACGCTTAAATGGCTTACGCTGCCTATAGCCTACCATAACAAATATGCCTACACAAAATTAATGTACACAGAATTGAATATCTCAAAAAGCTCTACAAATAGTCCCGACAGCATATGTTTATCTCTTACGGATAACTGACAATAACCATTTTTGTCTCTCATTGATGCCAAGAAGATCGAGAGCAGTACGTAGATTCCTGTGCAAGCAATAGCACAACATGGCGGGTATTCTTTTACGGATACTTACAATAACGAATTTTGTCTTATAGCTCATTTATGTCAAGAAGATTGAGATAAGTAGATTCTCGGGGAACACCGGGTAATCAGCACGGGGGAATCTTAAAATAATTACGATATATCCTACATTTATAATTATTTTTCATTAAACTTATTGAAACTAATCATAAGAAATACACTAATTTTCGTCTTTCAGCTCATTTATGCCAAGACGATCGGGATGAGTAGATTCCCGAACAACGCAGGGTAAACAGCACGGGGTATCTAAAAATAATTACGATATCCATGTTTGCCTATACTTATTTAACTAAACATAAAACACACTAATTTTCCTATTTCAGCTCATTTATGTTAAAAAGATCGGGATAAGTAGATTCCCGGGCAACGTCGAGTAATCAGCACGGGGTATCTAAAAAATATAAATTTATAATTACTTTTTCTTTTTACTTATTCAACTAAACATAAAAGCACATTAATTTTCATTTATTTAGGCGTAGCAGCGCACGCCGGGTATTAGCTAGTATCTTATATAAATAACACTAAGAAATTGGGGCTAGTAGTAAATGCCAATATAAATACATAAGCCTATATTAAAATATATATGTAGTCAATATGCCCACCTATTCACCAATTAATGTTTTAAAATGGTCAACAAGTTTCTACAGCCAAGCTGTCAATCCTCAGACCAGTCAATATCTGGTCCTGAGAATGACACTCTGCTGTAAGAAACTTGTTGACCATTTAAAACATTAATTGGTGAAATGGGCATATGGACTACATATATATTTTGAATATTATATCACCAAGAAGATCACTTGTGTATTAAATAAGCCTATATGTGTGCGATGATTTTCAGGCTCGTAAAGATCCTTAAGCCTAAATAAAAAGACCCCAATCTAATCAAAATTTACCGATCTCCTTCATCCTAGTCAATAACTTACTTGCTTGCTAGATGTCTCAATTGTGTCGGTGTGTTGACCGTTGACCGCTTACCATCCGTGACATCTTTGGGAAATAAGCGGAACGAATTTAACTTGGCTAGATACTCCAGACAAAGGAGATGCTAGGGCCTAAAATGGGCTGATACGCCAGTCATCCCTGCATATCTATTCCCCTCGAACCATTGCTTAATGTTATTCTCCCACCTCATTCTTGGTCTACCAACAGAACGTTTTCCCTCTGGTTTTCCTGCAGGGAAATCCCATGTCGTTCTTTTCATTTCCCCATTCGTGCCATATATCCAGCCCATCGTACTCTAAGAGAATTAACTGTTCTTATCATATCGGTGGTTTTCCATAAAGATCTTGTAGCTCACTGCTAGTTGTCTCCTCCATTCGCCATTCAGTTCATTTCTCTTTGGTCCAAAAATTTATTCTCAGTTACAACGATATCGATCTACGTTTCTTAATTGAATAATATTTATATGTCACCGCTGTGGTCTCGAGGTACGTGCTGCTCTTGTCACGCAGCGGGCCCGGGTTCGATCCCGGTCGGGACAGGCTCCTGGGTGAGGTTTCTTCCTCACCTGTAAGGCAAATGTCAGGCCACTTAGGGCCCAACGGTCCCCGAAAATCATCCGGCCATCACTATTATCCTTATCATTATCATCATCATCATCCTTCACCGGTGTGGAAAGCAACGGGAAGCTTACCACACCTATAATCCCCTAGTAAACTGCAAGCATAGCATGAAAAAAATGCAGTGAAAGACCTGCCCTCGGGCAGATTTACTATGGATATATATACGGAGTTTGGTGCCAAAAAAATAAGAATTGTCGCCGTTAGAGCTTACAGAACACGCACACACACACACATACACACACAACACACACACACCACACATACATATATAAGTTATATCAATCCATAGTAAGTCTGCCCGAGGACAGATCTTTCACTGTAATCAGGGCATTCTCAGCTATGCTTTGCAGCTTTTACTAGGGAATTATAGGTGTGGTTGCTTTCCTTTACTTTCCACACCGTGAAGGATGATTGATGATGATGAATGATGATAATAATATTGGCCGGATGATTTTCGGGGACCGTTGGCCCTAAGCTTTCTGACATTTGTCTCACAGGTGAGGAAAAACCCCGAAAAAAAAAACTCACCCAGGAGCCTGTCCCCGACCGGGAAACCCGGTAACACTGCATGACAAGGTACACGTTACCTCTAGATCACAGCGGTGGACATATAAGTTATATATATGTTAATTAAAAAATAAACAAATAGAAAATATTTATCTAACAAAATTTCTGAAAGTCAATATGGGTTAAGGCATTTTCATGCTATGCTTTGCAGCTTACTAGGGAATATAGGTGTGGTTGCTTCCCTTTGCTTTCCACACCGGTGAAGGATGATGATGATAATAATAAAAATGGTCGGATGATTTTCGGGACCGTTGGCCCTAAGCTTCCTGGCATTTGTCTCACAGGTGAGGAAAAAACCCCGAAAAAAACTCACCCGGGAAACCCGGGGAACACGTGTGACAAGACAGCACGCTACCTCTAGATCACGGCGGTGGACCTATAAGTTTTATATATATTGTTAATTAAAAAATAACAAATAGAAAATATTTATCTAACAAAATTTCTGAAAGTCGCGATGAGTTAGACAATGCGCTGCTGTTTCACCTGTGCTATTCAGTTTTGTACTAGAGTTCTATTCTACAGTAATTCTGTCTGAGAGCAGGTCTTCACTGCAATCATAGCATTTTATGCTATGCTTTTGCCGCTTTACTAGGGAATTATAAGTGTGGTAGCTTCCCAATCCGATGAAGGATGATGATGATATGATAAGGATGATGATGATGATGGCCGGATGATTTTCGGGGACCGTTGGGTCCTAAGCTTCCTGACATATATCTTACAGGTGAGGAAAAAATCCCAAAAAACTCACCCAGTACTAGAGTAAGCAATCAAATGTCTAGAAAATAAAGAAAATGTCATGGTCATTTTTAGTGTCTACAACGTAGGGTCGATGAAAATTTGTAAACTTTTTCAGAAATATTTTTTATGGTAACAATCTGAATGGCTAAATTCATTCTGAATTTGCCTGAAGTACTTCATCAAACAGCCATTAAGCACCCACATGTTTATTCATATAGAATTGTCATTAAGTTTGGTGACATGGATTTAATGAAGGGAGTTGGAATAAAAATAGGGTTGATATAGGGTGGGCGAGGTCTTATCGATCTCCAGCATTTCTATTCCTGGTACAGCACAGCAGGTGGCCATGTATTGATCTCCACTTCGGGGTCGCGACCTCACAATGTTGTTGCCAACTTCACATATCCTCATTATATCCTGTTAACACTTGCGAAAACAATTTATTTACAAAGTTCCAAATATTGTAATAATAATCTACTTTAGTAAAAATTCAAATCTATAATTAGATTTCTCCTAAATTTGGTTCGTAGATTTTCAAAAGGATAGAACATGTTTGTTACCAACCGGATTGTTTTGAGAATATTTTACATAAACGCAGCCGAAATAACATGATAGTACCGAACTAGCTGGCTTAGGCGATAAGGTTTAAGACACATATTCGGGAGGTATTGGTTCCAAATCCTGGTGCCGACCAATCTGATTTTTTTTTTTTTTACATTCAAGACAAATGCTGACTTGGAATTTCACGGTCATGACCCATAGCAACATAATCACTATTCCATAGTTCATTAAAAATGAATATGAAACTCTATAGAAAATACATAACATACATAACAGATAAGCCAACACATAGCTTATGGATGTAGGCCTAGTTAAAGGATATAAATAAGAATGACGTAATTGTATTTATTATTATTAATTATTATTATTATTTATTATTATTATTATTATTATTATTTATTATTATTATTCCACCGCTGTGGTCTCGAGGTAGCGTGCTGCCTTGTCACGCAGCGGGCCCGGGTTCGATTCCCGGTCGGGACAGGCTCCTGGGTTAAGTTTTTTTTTCGGGGTTTTCCTCACCTGTAAGATAAATGTCAGGAAGCTTAGGGCCCAACGGTCCCTGAAAATCATCCGACCATCATCATCATTCTTATCTTTATCATCATCGTCCTTCGGGAAGCAACGGTAAGCTACCACACCTATAATTCCCTAGTAAAGCGGCAAAGCATAGCATGAAAATGCTATAATTGCAGTGAAAGATCTGCCTTCGGACAGAATTACTATGGATTGATGATGATGATGATTATGATGATGATTATTATTATTATATTATATATTATTATTATTATTATTATTATTATTATTATATATTATTATTATTCCTTTCATGTGATAGACCTAGTGGTCTGTTAAGGTCTCAATCCAACGTTTGAAGGGTGTGCCCATTATTATTATTATTATTATTATTATTATTATTATTATTATTATTATTATTATTATTATTATTAATTCCTTCATTGATAGACCTAGTGGTCTGTTATGGTATCAATCCAACGTTTGAAGGGTCTGCCCATTATTATTATTATTATTATTATTATTATTATTATTATTATTATTATTATTATTATCTTTTATCATCATCATCATCATTAAGGTGGACAGATTGAGATGGGAAGGACACACACAAAGAATGGATGAAAGTGAGATAATTAGAAAATTATTATGGAAAGCAAACCAGAAGGAAGTAGACCGCGATGGCCTAGTGGTTATGGTCCTTGCCTTTTTTCGAGTGTCGCAGGTTCAAAATCGGCCAGGTTCGGTGGATTTTTAGGATGGAAAAATCTAAGGGACAAGACTTTCGCGAGGAGTCTGAAGATTTTCATGCCCGTAGCCTGAATAAGATAGTCCTCTGTACAAGATTCGACCTTCATCCACCGAAGTAGTAGTAGTAGTAGGACTTTATTACACAAAAGTAAGATGTTTACAATATTATTTACAAATATGGGTCGCACGGGCAGTAAGCCGTACGTGCTTTTGACAGTCCGTTACAATAAAGAAATAATTGCTACTAGTGTGAAGAAAAATAAACAACAAAACAAAAAAAGCAATAACATTACAATTACATAAAGAAACGCAATAATATTACAATTAAATAATAACACAATAGCATAATACACTAAAAAAAGCAATAACATTACAATTACATAAAGAAAACACAGTAATATTACAATTAAATAATAACACAATAGCACTATACACTAAAAAAACCGTAACATTGCAATTACTTAAGAAAACACAGTAATATTACAATTAAATAATAACACAATAGCATTATACATTAATTAATTTATATATAATTATTAAGAATTAATGTTATTGCATTTTGATAACATATATTTATTCATGAATGAGTGTTGTTCTTATTTTCCGCGTTTTATCCAGAAATTTACCAAGTTTATCCAATTTTGGGCGAAGTAATAAATTTACCTACTAGACGGTTCATTCAGACGATGTGCTAACCGCGTATCACTCATTGACATATGTAGATAAATAACTAACTCCCTGGCACTATTGAATCCGTAGATTAATGACCGCTTAAACATAAGCTCTCCTTACACCCCTAAATTGAACTAATATTTTCCAATAATTCCAAGCAAAATCGATACCCCTCAAATCATGGTTACTGTTATTCTCCCACTTCATTCTTGATCTACCAACTGGTCGTTTTCACTCGGTTTTCCTTCATGAATTTTCCGTGTCCCTCTTCCATTCTCCATTCGTGCTACAGATCCTGCACATCGCTGTCTACGAGACATAACTCATCTCATTATATCTGGTTCCCTATAAAGATCATGGACTGTTAAGTGTCCTCTCCATTCGCCTGTCTGTTCAACTCTCTGTGGTCCAAAAATGTTCCTAAGAATTTATTCTCAAATACTCGTAATCTTTTATCTTTCCTTAAATTAAGAGTCAATGTTTCGCATCCATATAATGTAACTAGGAGAATTAACAGTTTTTATATTGCATTGACTTAGGCTTTCACGGCCGGAGTTGCTATGATGATCTTGAAGAAGATTTCCGGGCTGTAGGCCGTGGTCTTGAGGCTTGAAGTTCCCCGATGTTTTGCCAGAGACTGCGTCTGACATCCTCAAGGGTTGTCTTGAGACTGGAATTTTGTCCATTGTCTGTCCTATCGCGTGATGAACGGTATAAATAGGACAGACAGTGGACAAAATTGCCAGTCTCATGACAACCCTTGAGGATGCCGGACGCAGTCTCTGGCAAAACGTCGGGGAACTACAAGCCTCAGAAGGCCATGGCCTACAGCCAGGAAATCTCTTCAAGATCATCACAGTTTTATATATTTTTAGTTTACTGTTTACTCGAGAGAAGTTGAGACGACAAGAGTCCCTGTAAACCGTAACAGCATGCATTTCCAGAATTGAGCCTTTGTGCATCTCATTCTTATTTGTAATTATTGAATGCAGCCACTTCCTCAAAATTTACCTCATTTGTCATTAACTGCGCATTTCCATTATAGAATGTACTTCTATGTGTGATCATATATTTTAGTTTTATTGTGGTTTACTTCCAGTCCTAATTTCTTAGTGTTATGTTGCCTCTCAGTATCTCCTTGCTATCGGCTAGTAATACTATATCATCAGAATAAACGAACAGCTTATTAATACCATTGAGTTATAGGCCTTCATCACCTGCTAAAGATTTGATGGCATGCTCAAGTAAAAAAATTGAATAGTAGAGGGGATAGTGCATCTCCTTGTTTTAACCCATTGTAAATATCAAAAGTATCCGAAAACTGTTTGCCTACACACATCCTACTCTTTGTGCCATTTAGACACAATCGAATAAGTCTTAAGAGTTTAGGAACTCCAAACTCCAGCAGGATACTATATAAAACTTTTCACTCTTAATTGAATTGTATGCATTTTTGAAGTCTACAAATGTAAATAAGTATAACTAATTTAGCTTGGTTCAGAAACGTCCTCTAGGGAGCACCCGTGCCCCATGCAAGACATAAAGAGACTTACAAACAAAGCAGAAGGAAGACGGAGTTTGGGATACCAAATTTAAGATGAATAGAATATTACAGGATATGAGGTCCTTTGGATTTAAAAGTTGGTGGTTGTTTGCCAGGGTTGGAGAAGTTTGAAGTAAGATTCTGAGGGAAGCCTTTCGCAAGATAACAGTCTGTCAACAATCCATCTCCACAGCACCTCTTCTTATTCTACCTTTTTCGCAATAGCATCCGCCCGTTCCTGGAAGTTCTTCCTTCAAGATATCAGGGTAGACGCACACTTAACACTTTTAAGTCACGCTTATTGTTGTTAAAAATAATTTTAATTTTTCTCCACAACAATTAAATGTCATAGCACTTTTTATTTCCATTTTTATTCGTTAAATCTAGAGTAAATCAACATAATTAAATTGTAAATAATATACCATGTAATCAGTATTTATGTTTTGTAATTTAGATATAAGAATAATTACACTGAGCAACAAAAAATAAAACTTTTTTTTTGTCTCAGAAAAAAAATATGTGATTCTGATAAGTATTTTTTCTCCTAAATTCAAATGTGATATCGGCTTTTTTTTCCCCCATCACGCAAGGTTTCCGAGAGACAGGAATTTATAATTTCAAACACTTTATATTTTTACATTAGTAAACTACATAATATGGAACATTCGGACTCACCTAGAAAGTAAGAAATGACGATTTTTCTGCTATATTTGGCATGTGGAGCATCCCTCTTGATGGTCCAACAATAATCGGCCAGCATATTAGGATTCCATTTGCCTTAAATTCTCTTTTTCCTTAGCTGAAATCTCCCTGAGTTAGCTCATTTGGTTTTATTTTACAATGGAAAAATGGACGAAAAAAGTTTATTAAAAATAATTATTTAAATTCATTAATGAAATTGAAAATAAAAAAAATGTGGGTGATGGAGAAATTACGAATACATATTTGAAACACACGATAAAAAAACTGCCATTAAGTACAACTATTGGTACTCATTGAGACAAAAATCATGTTGACCAGTGTTATTGTTCTTTTTTTTTATAAAACCTGGTTGAGCAGTCTACCACTACTAAAGAGAATACTTATCATTAATCCAAACTGTCTTAAAGGCACAGAAGAGCAATGTTTTTCTTAAAATCATATTCAAAATTTAAAAAATAAATAAAAGTCCCAATTCAAACAAAGAAACCCTCTTATATAAAGGAAAAAAGAGTCATAATAATAAAGCAAAAATAAACCAAAAAACACCTTAAGGCCTTAGCTCTGCCAGATACATAAAACTATAGTATTTTTTAAATATTTTTCACTGAGAGAATTAATATTCATAATTACAATAATAATAAACGTTATTTCAGTCAAAAAAAAAAATTTATTAGTCGACGTTCAAAGCCTTCTGTGAGATAATTTCAAGATTCGCATAAGAGATTAAACGCGACTTAATAATTAATGCTTTGACTGAGATAACGTTTATTTATTTGTAATTAGGAATAAACCTCTATTGATGATGTACTATGAGATAAAGCGAATATCTGCTAAAACGGCTC